>CATIWC010000821.1:0-303648 GCA_948472305.1 Vicia faba | reverse complement strand
AGAGAGAGAGAGAGAGAGAGAGAGGAGAGAGAGAGAGAGAGAGAGAGCATAATTTTATAAAAAAATAGGTTTTAAGGGATTTCACAATTTGCTTAGATTATAAAAAATTAAAACGATTGAGAAATATGAATTTTCTTAAACAAGAAATGCATCTATTAAAATAATTCAATTTAGATACAAGGTTCAAATATAATTTGATCAATAAAACAATCAATCTGATATTAGGAGTATATACATTCATAATCTCCAGAAAAAAGATTTAAATGGCTAGATCTATCAAAGACCTACGCTTACACAATAAATCAATATAAGTAGATCAGAACCTATCAACATTTGATTTTAGAAATTGATAAAGCCTAACTTATGCAAGTCTATACCACAATTTAAAGAGAAGGGAAAAGAGAAATGTATACATAGGGTTTTTATTGATTCAACATGTTGTCCCTTACTTTTCACTTAGTTCAGACTTCAAAGGAAACCCATTGAAAATTTGTTAGGTCTTCCACTATTTTGCAAATTAATATACAAGAGTTTTTGATACAATAGATAATTAACACAACAATGATTAATTTAATCCAAAATTCAAAGCAAACAAAGGTCTAAATCTGGATTCAAAACACTAAAAACTTCCAAATTCATAAGATCTTTATTTTATCTTAAGATGATTTCCTTGCTATACCCAAAGTTCTACTCCAAGATTCTATATGTAGTGGTCTTCACTTAACTTTACCGAAATTCGCTTGTTAGAGCTTTCGTTCTAGTGAAGGAACACGGAAACCCAAACTTCGTTCCACAACAACCTTCACATGGTTTTACTAAAGTCTTCAGCGGAGAAGAAAATAATATTTTTCTTTGTTGGAAATCAAGTCTTTGGACACCTTAATGACAAAATTGGTTCTTAAATATGATACACACAAAAAAATATTAAAAAAATATTATATTTCTTAACGTACCGTGCATCTACCACTAATACTTAATCTTTAGAGTTAAGTACCAAAGCAATTGGATTTCTCGATTCAGGATTGAAGATGATTTTTTATATAAAGAATCTCATACAACTCCTAAACAAGTCTAAGTCGATCAACATAATATGAAGTTTTTTGTTGGTTTAACTTGAAACGGTACGTGTGACAGAAAGAACAATCATTATTTTTCTAGATTTGTGAAAATATGGATTCTCTAATTATTTACATTATTCTTGTTTTGTGAGAGTGACAAAAACGGTTAATATACGTTCTAGGGTTAAGGGGAAAAATAGGTGATACATTGAGCTATTGAAGTAAGATCATACGATTATGATTTGAATCATATGAAAATATGACTTGAATCAAGGTGATAAAATCTAGGCTTGGCTTGTAATTAAATGATTTAAATCATGAAATTAGAAGATATTTTTAAAACAATTTATTTGGCCATGGTTCAAATCATCCATTGTTGTGACTCACGTCAAGGACGATTCTTTGATTTGAATAAGATATATCCTTAATTTGAATCACTATTACATTACCAAATTCCGAATTTCAATTTAATTATTTATTCATATAATCTAAAGTTGGGATTCAAATCAAACTTCATAAAACACCTTGTTTTGAGGTTTATAACTTGATATTCAAGGCACACATATTTTGACTTTGACCAATCTTCTGAAGATAAAAAACATTGGAATAGATTCAACCTCACTGAGTGTAATTGATAGATCAAGGTACATTATTAAAATGAATGCCGACATTAAATTATAATAAATCAATTAAGTCGAATTACAAATAAACGATAATTCAAAAAAATCTCAAATGTGACAAATCATTAAAATACACAAATGAAATTCACTATTATCAATAGAGCAATTTCAGTATCTCCTCTTTTTTTCAATTTTGAGATATTATTTGAATAATTTAATTTTTTATTATTGAGCAGCGCACAAATGATACTTAAGCTCTTGATCTCTCTAGTCCCCCTGCATTCAACACTTAATGCGCATACAAATTCAATAGGTATCTATAAAACTTCTGTCACTTTGAAAAATATCAACAAGAAAACACCAAATATATAATTATAACACACAACAATGGAATAAGACAACACACTTTAGCTAGTTTTAGAGGTTTAACTTCCATACCCTTGTTCTCTAGACCCAGAACTTTAAAGAAATATTGAAATGTGAACCTAACCATCCTTTTACTAAATTGGAATTCTAATCCTTTAGTCGTGCTTCTGACATTATAGTAACAATATTTCACATGGTCTGGATTATATTTTTTATCCAACCTAAAAACTTCAACAAATTATGATTTTCAAATGGATGTAGAAAATTTATCATCAAGGTAGATTCCACTTCTTTTGTGACGAAGTATTCTTGATCACAACTCTTGTTCAAGAATATCTTATGAAATCACTTGAAATCATCCTAAAATGGCATGGTTCACCTTATGCTGGAACATAAGATATGTTTGAAACAAAGTAGCAGTGCCAACAATAGGAACAAATGGATTCATAATTAATACCTTATCCATTGATCTAGAATAATGGACTTTTTATGTTTGAGCATGAACTTTATATTTTTTTCTTAGTGGGAACTGAGTGAGGAGATGAAATGGAGCTAGGGCACTTGTCTTTTCTTTCTTCAGGTGACTTTCTAATGTTATTCACTGTTGAATGACAAATAACCGATGAGCTCTAGGATTGAAGTTGGATGAGAGATGAAATGTTGAAGGTTTAGGGAGAGAGGGCGAATATATAAATGACTGAGTGCAAAATGAAAAAAAAAACAATATTTAAGTATGAATGAATGGATGAGATTACAGGATAAAATGTTTCAATGGTTCATATTTGATTTTGGTTTATTCAAATTAAGAAATTGTCTTATTCAAATCATAATTGAGAGTCAATCACCCAATTCTTTTATGTTTCCCATATTCTCGTAACACCAAACCTTCTCATTGCTCCCCGAACAATCCTTCTTGAAATGATCAATCTTGTAACAATTGAAAGACTTCTAATTATATTTATCATCCATTTTGATTTAGATTTAGATTTGAGTTTTTTCCATTACTCGTTTCCTATGTAACACTCTAATTTTCCTTGAATAATTATAACTAAAAATCAAAATAAGTTAAAAATTTTCACGCAATTAGGTTGTCACATCCATCTACATAAACCCGCTCATTTATAATAATATGTAATACATACAACTTTGAAAATTTAAAAATAATAACAATGAATAATAAACATATTCAAGTTTAACTTACTTTATTGCATTGGAAAAACATCAACAAGTCAAATACTTAATTAACATAAAGCATGTTATTCAAAACAACTCATGTTATAAAGTAATTATAAAGAAAATTGCAACAAAGAGATATCACAACATCTCCAATAACATAGAAAAACAATCAATCTTTCAGCCCCCAAGTGTTACACATCACAGCAAATATCGGCACCCGACAAAAACAAATAAATAAGAGCATCCTCTTCTAACTCATCCACACATTCACTGCGGATCACCTACGCATTACCCATGTGGAGGAAACATTCAAATAGAAAGGGTTGGATATCACAATATTATAAAGGAATGTATAATAACAAGTAGATAATAGAGTATTAAATGCATAGTCACCTAATTCACCATTCACACACAAACCACAACACCAATTTACATATCATTTATGTAACAAAATCATTCATACAACAACAACAACTATGCAATTCATTGAGACTCAACACCAATGAATTAAATGCATGTGGTACCAATTTTTGTGAACACCTAGTTTCACTATATCTGTCCATCACCATAGGCATGAAGCACACCAAAATGCACTCAATCCATACAATTGGATTGAGTCTCACCAACACGGACCACCGTCTAAACACCAATGATGCATGTTACATGTTTACATTCAAAAACATCAACAAGTACATTGTCTTTCATCAATGACAATTATACTCCGCCAATTCTGGCCACCAAACACCAAGCCCATGTGATCACAGACCTACAATAAGTTTTATAATGCATCGCACAACAAACAAACACACAATGAACGATTCAAGCATTGGTCATATACCACAACATATAATTATCACAATGTAAGACAATTAAAGACCACAAAACGTAGTTCCAGAAATGAAAAATTATTTTTATAAGAAATTACATTGTTTCACCTTTCCGTAGTTTTAAACGGCGCGTCAAACAGACACTCGAAACTCAAGATATAAATTTTTAAAGTTTTCAGAAGATGCAAACACCAACATCATACTGTAACATACACTGACACCACAAAAAATCATTACGCACCAATTAAATTTAGTTCCAAAAACTTGAAACTATTTTTACAAGAAGGTACACTATATTAGCTTCCACAAGAAGCTCACATCACTACAAGTTTTGACAAGAGTCTATCATTTGAGAAAATTTTAAAGCAAAAAGTCAAAGTGACAAAGATGGTTTGAATGAGATTAATTGACTTTTAGTCTTCTCACAAAAATGTCAAAGTATTATTAAGTTGTTTAAAGTTTGATTAAGAAAAGATTTTTTGAAAATGCATGGACCTAGGTCCAAGTTTATTGTGAAAGCGGTTCAAGTTAGAAAATACGAATAATTTTGAAAAGGAGGGAGGAGATCTTTGAAATTATAGAAGATGGGAGGAGATGAAGGGACTATCCTAGAGCATAAGGTAAAAACTAGAGAAAAGAACCGTCTAACCAACAAGAAGCCAACACTTGACATAATAAGTCAATGTAGAATTCCCATCCTTTGAATTGAAGCCAAACAATCAAAGATGATAAACCTCTTAAGAAAATCAAGCTTCAAATGCATTAAGTCTTCACAAAAATTGGGCAGAGTAACAGCTGTATACAAATGAATTCCCGATCACAGACAAAGCATATAATCAGAATAACCTGCACACAAAGAAAACGAACAACCCAATATCTCGGGGTAAACCCCAAGAATTCCAAACAAAATTGCAATAGAAGTCACAAGAGTTTCAAGATAGGTCAAGGTCTCTAATCCTAAGTTCAAGAAGTCCATAACTCCAAATTTCCAAGGATAGTAATGAAATAGTCCAAGTAACATTAAAGTTTTTTTATGGTTCAAGTTGATTATTAGGTATCTTCAAAAAGAAATTAAAAGCTCATGTGAGTAAAATAAATAAATAAATAAAGAAATGACATAAAGATAAATGCTCAAGTGAGTAAAGATGAAAATAGTATGAAATGAAAATGATAAAATAAATGTGCTTGAAGTAAAAAGCATAATGTAAAAGTATAAAATAAAGTCAATTTTAGAAATTAAAGGTTAGTTGAATGACCAACTTGAAACTTGCATTTGAAAACTCATTAGAAGATTGATAAAATCAAAACCTCTCAACAACAAGTTTCATTTGCTTTTTTTCAAGTATATCATTCATTTCAAAATCTCAAGGCAACAATAAATGATCAATGATGTTTAAATGATTCACTTAGTTCTAAAATTTATGAAGATTCATTAGAGGATTGATAAGACCAAAGCCTCCTAATAATAAACCTCAAGATTATTGGATCAAAAGTTTCAAATTAAACATGCTTGGGCTTGCAAACATAGGTTTGGGCCACAAATGATTATTTCTCAAATCGGGACAAAATTTAGCACTATGTTAAGCAATCGTAAGTTGACTTATATAGAAGTCGCACCTATTTTGAGGTCGGTCAATAGAAATCTATGTGCCATATATTTGGAGTGATGATATGTAGATCATCCTCTAACAACATGTAGCACAAAGAGAAGAGGATGAGATGGAGAGGGATGGGATACATTTGAATAAAAAATTTATGAAGTTTATGATCACTCATTAAAATCACCATTAATTTTAGTGGAATTAAACTCAACACTCAAGACTCAATGATGTTAATGAAGTTTATGATCAACAATCACATAACCAGAAGATATTAAAAAAATAAATTATATTTAATGAATAAAGAAAAAAGGAAAATAATTTTTAAATTGTTTTTTATAATGAAAATAAATTGCAAAATATCAAACCATATTCAAAGTATCAAAGAAAAATTTAAAGAGACCATAGAAAAATAAAAAATGATCTCAAATATTTTTATAAAATTTTTGGAAATTTTTGAAAACAGAATATTATTTTTAAACTAATTAAGACCACTCAAATAAGTGAAAAAAAGATAAAAAATAGTAGAAAACAAGATAAAATTCTAGAAAAATTTCAAAAAGTCAGAAATGAGTAAAATGATTTTTTATAAAAAATTTCAGAATTTAAAAACATCAAAAAGTATTTTTAAATGATTAAAAATAAGTTAAAATAAAGGAGAAATCATAAAAATTATCAAAACTGAAAATAAAATCATGAAAATCAATTAAAATCAATTAAAATAAAAAAACAGAAAATAAAATAATAAACCAAAAAGATGTCGACCATTGGATAAGAGTCAAAACACGCTAGTAATCATATCCAAAGGATCAAGCACACTATGCATATCATGGTCAACTTTGAAAATTGCACAGGATCACCTTTTAATAATTTAAAACAACTAAAATTATGACGCGTTGGATGGAGTTTGACTAATGGAAGTAATCAGATACAAGGTTTCTCAAAGCGCACATATGGTAAAGAAAACACACTGGATTTAATTCAAAAAATCACATGTCACACTTTCATTGGTTGAAGCACGACACGTAGGTCATATTCAACCTCCAAACGCCCTAGATTGGGATTCCTCAAAACTGTAAAAATTAGAGGACCAGACCGGTACCATTAGATTCGTCTCTTCGAGACGATTCTAATGGTACCATCGCACCAAATTTATATAAGTGAAAAACATGATTAGATTCCTCAAAACTTGCATTTCAAGGTGCTAATCACTTCTGGAATATTGTTAAACATGATTAGAAGTAAAAACACGCAAAAATTTAGTGATTAGAAGCTGAATTGTGCATTTCAAATTTTGACTTGGAGGAAAAAGTCAGTTTCATGGTACCAACTTTGAATCAATGGCATTCATAACTCAAAGAGTCTTAGGGCATGATTTTTGAAGCAATTGAAATATAAGGTCACAAATTTTACAATGTTCAAAGAATGGGATCAAATGGATACTTGAGCTAGGAGTTACGATGAGTCAAAGTTAAAAAAAAGATGTTGACTTTTTGTACTTTGAAAAATTCAAAGTTTTTCTTCAAAAGTGACATATAATGTTTTGATTCCAAACAAGGCCTTTATTCACAATTGAGATTTGATAAATGATACTAGCTTAAAGTAGACTTTCCAAAGAGCATTGTGAAACTTGAATCACTCAAAAATACCAAGTATTGAAAAAGTTACGGTCTTGCAAAATTGGTGAAAATTCATGAGATGACCTATAATCTCTTGCATTCTTAGTGCATCTTCCATCCGTTTTAAAACTTTGCACATAAAAGAAGAGTTGAAGTTCATATCCTTAAGATCATTATGGAAAAATAATGGGTTCAAGGAGATAAGAATTGACCATGTTATGATCTTTTGAAGTCACATAAGAGAATTTGATGGCATATTTAGAGGATAGGTAATCTTTCTTCATCATTAGGCATCTTCCACATGAAATTTTCTTAAAACTTTTGAAGTGATTGGTTGATAACTCTTTAAAGAGAATAATTTATTTGGAATCACTCATAAATACCAAAATATGAGCAAGATATAGCCCTTAGAAGTTTAAAACCCTAGCTCCTAGAGCACCAAAATGCCTTGGAAACCCCTTTCAATCTTTACAAACTTTCTTGAAGAATTACTCTTGCCATGTGAATAAAAGTTGTTGTGGGTGATAATAAGAACCCATAGCAACAAAAACCAACTCCAAATATTAATAATTGAGAGAGTATGCACTTGTGACTAAGTAATCAAGAACTTATCCAATTAGGTCAAACTTCTTCAATCAATTCTTGTATCTTTTGACTTCTCTTTGAAAACTTGAGGCATGATGAATCATAGTAGACCTTGTCATGATATTAATTCAAATTATACTCAATGTAGCTTTATTGAAGAAGGCATGGAAATAAACTCATGAACCTATGAATCAACTGATGAGATGTGTTGTGCCCTTACCTATAATATCATCAATTAGAGAAAACATTCATTGTATTTATTAGTTAAATGTTAATCAATAAAAAGCATAGATAATCATTGTTGTACCCCAAAATATTCCCTCTCAATTCTTAAATAATCTCTCACAAGATCTCTTTTGGTTCAACACTGCACAAGGGTTGATCAGCTCAAGACACCTCCTCAAGCACTGATGACTGAAAATTAGGGTTTGGGATTGCACAAGGATAAATGGACTTTTAATTCCACATATGAATTTCATGGATCATTTTGGACCCTCAATATTTTTCATGTCAACTTTCAAGTCTTGGATCACATTTTTGCTCAATCAATTGATCAGTTGACCTAAAATCAGCTGTATTGGGGAAAAAGTCAATTATGGTCAATTTACAGTAAAAATTCATAATTGTTTTATCCACATCAACATTATGAACTCACATATGTCATTTGATCAAGTTTGGATCACAATTCCTCAAGAAATTTGATCAAATCATCAAAAGGGCTAAATGGTCAAAATTAGGGTTTTGACTAGGAAGGTGCAATCTTTGACTTTTGACCTAGAAAATTGTTGATTGGTTTAAGTTATGATCTCAAGGGTTCAAATGCATCATTTTGACCTAATGGAATGGCTCAAAACATCTCTCAAGATTGATTGATTGACAGATGAATTTTCAGTCAACTGATCAAAAGTCAATTGTATACTGAAAAGTCAAACTTTGACTTTTTAGTCAAAATCAAGTGTCAAAGATTATTGTTGTACCCTAAAATTTTCCCTCCCATATTCCTCAAGATTTGCCAAGAATAATCTTCAAATTGCTCAAGATGGCTCAAGAGGTAGACAGACAAACCATCTCCTAAGACAACCAAAATCAGGGTTTTGGTTCTTTCAAAGAATTTGAGGTTTTCAATGGTTCAATCAAGTCTCAATGGCCTATATACATCCTCAAGCACCTACATTCCAAGTTTCAAGACTCACAGTGCAAATTTGCACAGTCAAAAGCTCCATTTGATCTACAGTCAACTGCAAGGGAAAAATGGTCATTTTGCAGTCAAAAGTCAGAATTTTTGGTCAACATCTTATTTTGAGTTCACAATCATCATTTGATCAAGTCTTGATCATGATTCCACAAGGATAGCTCAAAAATCATCAAGATGCAAAAAGTTACTATTTTTGGACAGTAGAAAAGTCAACTGTATCTTGACCAGGGCATAACTTTTTCATGGTTCATCAGAAAAATTCCATCCAATGCTCATTTTGAATGGGATGTAATTTCCTACAATCCATCTTCACACTCCAAGTTCAAGAAATTCTCTCACAAGAAGTTACCACTTTTGACATTATAGGTCAAATTCAAAAGTCAACAAAAGTACACTTTAAGTCAAAGGCCATAACTTGAGATTGGTAAATCCAAATGACATGGGACCAAAGGCATTAGTTAGAGGACTTCAAGAGCTTTCCAAAATGTCCAAGAACATGGTCATATGATCAAAATTGAGCAAGTTGTGCATTGGAGAAGTTGGGAAATTTTTATGAATTTGCAAAAGTCAACTTTGCTCAAAACACCTTATTTTTGCTAATGGGCCTCAAATCTCTTCTTGAAACTTCATCCATGGCCTATGCACGACCCATCAAGATTAATTGGATTTATTTTCTTATTTTTATTGATTAATTGGATTTTTTAATTAATATTAATTCATTTAGTTAATTTAAATTGTAGGAAAATGCAAGATTTGATTTTTCAATCAATTTGTGAAGCAAATATGGTCAAGATATGCTGGCAAATTCGTGCACAAGTCAAAGACACAAAAATCTCTAAATTTGGCAACATTTTCCAATCATGAAAAATCAAAAATATTTGATTTTCAATCAAAGATTTAATCATCAATACTCATGGGTTGGATCCAATTTTTTGACCTAATTCAATTGCCTTATATGCAAGCAAGCTGACCAGACCCTAAAGGACGTGAAAAAAGCTGCAGAAAGACCCTGTCCAATTTCAAGAATTTCCAAGAAAAGTGAAAACTGATTTTTGCATTGTAGGTCGATTCAAGGGTTTTTGTTGATTCTAACACCTTGCAGGAGTTCCTAGGAGTGTTTGGCAATCAAATTCAAGCCTTAAAGCTCAAAGATTCGTCCTAGACAATTTCACGGTTTGAAGCTTTTATCCAAAATCGTATTGCTTAATTCATGCATATTTAACATGTTTTCTTGATTGTTTTGCATTGCTAGAGGCCATATGAAGCTAATGGAATGGTTTAATTGAACTGAAACGCACTGAATCAAAAGATGCCATGAACGAATTTTTAGGGTTCTTAAGCTTTGAATTAGGGCTTTTCAATCCAGGAAAAATTGATACTATTAAGATACATTACTGAATTCGTGAGGACAAGACGAACAATAACCACACCTCGCGAAATATTTATATATACCGAGCTTCTATTCGCTATTTTTCGTTGCAATGGTTAGTGGGGGTTAAAAACCCCTGCTATCTAATGTTAATTTTGTAGGTACAACGAAGAAGATGATGAGGTGTTGATACTCCATTGGACAATTTGAATCAGCGCGCGTTTTGTTTTGTTTTCAGCATATTTGTTTATTTTCTTATATAATTATTGTTCTTTATTTTAATAACAATTGGAAAGCGTTGGCTGAGTGGTTGGGGAAAGCATGCAAAGTCCATTGGGACCTGGGTTCGAATCCCAGGTCCCCCAAAATATTTGTTCCTCTTTTTCTTTGTGTGATCACATGCAGGTTTCAAGAGATGGTCCACCATGTATCTCAAATTTCCAAGCGCCAGATGTCTGCAAGCGTAGATCCAATGGCCTAGATGGAAGGATCACCATGTTCCCCAGTCAACAGGCGTGTAGCTAATCTCAAAAGTCAAAAGGGCTTGCAGTATTTGGGCCTGAGAATTGCCAGAAACACCTCCAAAGCTGGCCCATCACCCCCTGGGTTTTATTCCTTTTTCTTTTCTTCTTTTATATTTTCCATTTAATTGTTTTACTAATTATTATTATTATTACTTAATTAACTAAATTAAATTTTTCATAATAAAATCAGAAAACTAAAATATAATATTTTTATTATTATTTATTAAAATTAATTTCACCCTTAATTAGTTATTTTGTAAATAAATATAATTAACTAACTTAGTTTTAATTAGGTTAATTTTAATATTTTCATAATAATTTAAAATCAACATAGAATTAGGGTTTTTACTAACTTTTGACTATTTTTTATTTATTTCCTTGACACATTAAAAAACTAAAAATATTTCTTTTTATTAATTAATTAGTTTTAGGATTAATTTAATTAAGTGCAAAATAACAAAAACTTCTTTCTTTCTCAAAAAAGGGTCAAAACCCTAAGAACTTCTTCGATTCAATTTTTCTCGCCTGTGATTTTTGATTCCTATTATTTTTGATCCCTTATTATGTAACTGCTTCAAGGATGTAATAGTTTTAACTTAGGACCTTTTATCGCTTTTATTTAATTTCCCGCAATTTACTTTTCAAGGGTTGTTTTTGGCGATGTAAATACCCGACACCTTGTAATAGTTTAGTTTATTTTCCGCAAATATTAACTGCTAGATGTATGCTAACTAGGCTATGCATGACAAGATCTCTCTTAAATTAAAATCAATCGTAGCTCACCATAACATGTATAAAGATAACATAACATGAAACCTGACACACTCGCACATGTCACTCTTAGGGTACGCCTCACTTGGTTGCCTCGACGTGGTCATTGAGTATAGGAAGTTTTAGAGGTCGCCCTCTTGTCCAAAGATCATAAGTTGCCTCGAAACGGTTGCCTCGGATAAAACGATCTAAGACATTAGGGTTACCGCTAAGGCGTCCTAACATTGCTTTAGTGACCACATGTCCCTTAATTGAATTGACCCGAAAACTCCAACGACGGTGCTACCTACTCCTCAATAGTGGGATAGTACTGTCTAAAGGACATTTACACAGCTTAATTTCTTTTGAGTAGGTAGAGGTTCTTAGGTACTTGCTCTTTCAAAACAAAACAACTTTTCGCACTTACACACTTTTTCAAACAAAGTTTTCAAATAAACACTTCATACACTCTTGAGGACAGATACAAGAGTTAAATCGAAGTTTTCAAACAAACTTTTTTTCAAAACCCACAAACACAAGAAAAGCAAAATCTTTTGAAAACATAGTGAGCAAGTACCTAAGAGCCCGTGGATAACCACAGATAGAAAGGGTGCTAACACCTTCCCTTTCTATAATCTACCTCCCGAACCCGAGAAACATCTCGAAAAGGAATTTTGCTGTGCTTTTGTCCTTTCCTTGTTGGAGAAAATAAAAGACGGTGGCGACTCTTGCTTACCGCGACATTTTGTGAAACGCAAACGTGAACCAACATTCCAAAACAGTCAGTTCTCATTCCCACCGATCACAGAACTGGCGACTCTGCTGGGGAAGATATAAGTGAGGTGTACCTTAGGATTAGATCATTTTATGTTTTCAATTGTATGCTTTGTGTGCTTTAATTTTGTGGGCTTGTATCAGAGTTTTATAGATCCTAACCCGGATCTGGGGAATAACCTTTAGGTAAGTAGCAATAAACTGTGAGGGACCTGTCCGGCGTAGACCGACACGGGTGAAGCAGTAGCTACATTGGTGTGACACCTTGGTCTGTACCGATATCCCTTGTGTTGGAACGAGGAGAATATGGGTCTTTTGAGGAGTCATTAAGCACCAACTGACCTTAGAACCTTAAATTGACCAACTTGGCCATAGAACAGTAGCAGTATGCTACACTCATTGAGGCTAAACTCTCGCGATGGTTTTGGCCGCAAGAAAAGGTTGCCAAACTGGAATTATGACCGATCGAGGGTAGTCATCGATATTGAGATCCTCTAGAACCCGGTTACTATTTTTAGGACAGGTCTTAACCAACTGAAATTGAAAGAGGGTAGTACCTAAACTTCATGCTGGCCTGAAATCTAAGGGCTCTTTTGTGTGACTTGTGTGCCTTTACCATGTGTGCCTTTTGTGAATACTTGTAGTGTGCCTTTATCATGACATCATACCATCATAACATTGCATGCATCCTGCATAAGGACTAACCCATTCAAAGATAAGAGGGTTTCATCTTTGCTCTGTTTTGTAGGACATCATGATGCCCATGCGAAGGAATACTATCCGTCTCAACTTTGTTCAACCACCTGCTTTGCTTACAGAATTGGTTGATAGGATTCCAAACACTACTTCCTTCATCAAGAGGCATGGTTCTCTTCTCGGTTTAGTCACTTCAAAGTGGGACCAACAATTGATGAGCGTCCTGGTCCAGTTTTATGATCCGCTATACCG
This sequence comes from Vicia faba, assembly GCA_948472305.1. Lineage (NCBI taxonomy): Eukaryota > Viridiplantae > Streptophyta > Magnoliopsida > Fabales > Fabaceae > Vicia > Vicia faba. The sequence goes on along the minus strand of CATIWC010000821.1, from coordinate 290,239 downwards.
TTGCTTCACCTTTCAAGACTTCTAGCTGGTCCCTACCCTGGAAGAATTCTCTGATTTGCTTGGTATCCCTGTTTTGGAACAAACTCCATTCACCGGTTGGGAAAAGACTCTTAGGCCTGAAGAGATTGCTGCAGCCCTTCCCTTGACCAAAGAAGAGGTAATGGATAACTGGGAGACTAGAAGTGGAGTTAAGGGCTTTTTGGCTAAGTTTCTGATTGGCAAAGCTAATAGTTTCTGGAATGACTTAGACTTCAGGGCGTACGAAGACATCCTGGCTCTCTTAATCTATGGTCTAGTATTGTTTCCAAATCCTGATACCTTTATTAATGTCAACGCCATAAGGATCTTCATCTCTCGGAACCCTGTACCCACTCTCTTGGGTGATATCCTGCAACAACTCTATGCTCGTACTGCCCGAAGACGGGGAACTTTGTGGTGTTGTGCTCCTTTATTCGTGAGGTGGTTTATTTCGCACCTCCCTAAGTTCGTACTGAATGTTGTACCCCAAAATTTGCCCTCCCATATTCTTCAGGAAATTGTCAAGCCATGATTCAAAATTCCCCAAGGGTTGCATAGTCAAAAGGCTCTTATACAGTCAAAACTAGGGTTTGAGTTCTGATCAAGAGAATGGAACTTTCAAGGGTCCAATCAAGCCTCATGTGCCTACAAACATGGTCAAGTATCCTCATATCAAGTTTCAAGGCATTCAGCTCAAAATTGCACAGTCAAAACCCTAGATTGCACTACAGTCAACTGTAGGGGCAAAATGGTCATTTGACAGTCAAAAGTTCAAATTTTTGGTCAACATATCATTTTGAAGCCACAAACATCATTTGATCAATGCTTGATCATGATTCTCAAAATTTGGCTCAGAAATCATCAAAGATGCAAAAGTTGCCTTATTTGGACAGTTGAAAAAGTCAACTGAAATTGACCAGGGCATAACTTTCACATGGATTATCAGAAAAATTCCATCCAAAGCTCATTTTGAAGAGAAAGACATTTCCTACAACTCATCTTCATACTTCAAGTCCAAGAAATGCTCTCACAAAAAGTTATCAATTTCAACATTATAGGTCATTTTCAAAAGTCAACAAAAAGGGACTTTAAGTCAAAGGCCATAACTTGAGATTGGTAAATCAAAATGACATGGGACCAAAGGCATTGGTTAAAGGACTCAAAGACCTTTCCAAAATGTCCAATAACATGTGAAAAGCTTAAAAATTGAGCAAGTTATGCCTTGTGGAAGTTGGGAAATTTTTGGAAATTTTTGAAAGTCAACTTTACTTCAAATGATCCAAAAATGCAAATGGGCCCATTTTTCTTCCAAGTTTCTTCATGCCAAGCCTATGCACGACCATTAAGCCCAAGGGGAAGTATTTTCTCAATTTTTAATTATTTATTTGAATTTATATTAATATTAATTCATTTTAATCATTTAAATATGTAGAAAATATAAATTTGACCTAAAAAAATCTTTTTGTGCACATTCTACTCTCAAGATCTCGTGCTTAGCCAATTATGGAAGGATTTGGTTTGATTTGAGCTGATTGAACAAAATTGCACATGGAAAAGATTTGAAAAAATCTTAAGAAAATCAAAGATTGAAAACAATGAATGCCTTGGATATTATCCAATTTTGTTGACCTAAAAGCCTCACTATATGATCAGAAACACAACCCTAAGCCAAGAAGACACTCCAAGCTGCGCTCAAGAATACCATACAAACTTGAAAAATTGTCCAAAAAATTCAAATCTGAAATCAGGGTTCTAGGTCGATTCAAGCCTCAATTTTCATTCCAATAGCTTCCTTGACCAACTCTGAACGTGTGCCAATCCCTAACATCAACCAAAACGCAAAGAAGTGGTATCTATAACTCAAACTGTAAAGAAAAATTCTTGAAATCGTATAGCATCATTCAAGCATCTTTTTGCATTTTTATTTATGTATTCTTGCTCATAATGATGTTTCTAAGCTAACCAACGTATTCAATTGTGTTTTTGTGCCACATATGCGATTTCACCATGCGCGATTTTTAGGGTTGCAGGTTTTCTGAATTAGGGCTTTTGCATAGAGGAAAAATTAGGACTCACGAATGCCAAGGTTGTATACAGTAGGTCTGGACGAAGAAGACACAAGCCTCGCGATCAATTTATGATCACCACAGCGCTAGTCGCTATTTTTCACAAACCTGCCTAACCCAACGCGTTGAAACCGTTGCCTATAGGTTTTGTTTTACAGGGATGGTGGAGAAGACAAGGTCGTGTCACGTGGGGATAGGCCAGTTTAAATTTCGCGCGAAATTCCAAGGGCATTGACGTTTTCTTCTTATAATATTTGTCGTTTAATATATATTAAAAATAACTCAAGTGCTTCAGTGGCAGGTGTGTTCCTTTTTCATGGTCCAAGACCTGGGTTCGAGTCCCAGGTCTGTGTAAGTTTCATATTGTTTTTCAATACTAAATCCTGTGCGGTGCCAACATGGAGACGCATCATGCATACTCAAAACTCACCATCCACGCGTCCATCAAAAGCTATCCAAGGGCCATGACCAAAGGTGTATCATAGATTCCAGTCAACGCGCAGCACAAAATCCAGGAAAGTCAATCAATTCAATACAAATGGGCCAGAAATCACCAGGCCTGAACCTCCTAAATTGGGACTACCCCCCCCCTGGTTTGCATTTTTCCTATTTTTCTTCTTATTTTATTTTTGCTATTTTATTTATTTTATTTGTTTTAACATAATTAATTTATTTTCATAAAAAAATATAAAAACATTCAAAAATCAGAAAAGACCAAAAAAATAATAAATATTCATATTATAATTATTTTCATAAATAAATGCTTATAATTATTTAGTTTTAATTAGATTACAAATTTAATTCTTTTTAATAACAAAAATACAAAATATAGAATTTAGGTTTTATTGCTAATTTGATTCCTTTTAATTTCCCTTTTTACAATAATAATGTTTATTTTATTTATTTTCTATAATTAAATTTTGCATGTAAATTAACTTAGATTTAAATTAGGTTAAAACTTGATATTTTCACAATAAACTAAAAAAAAACATTAGAATTAGGGTTTGACATTTTATTTTTAATTTCAATAAATTCTTTTTCTTTTAAATCTTAAAAAACATGAAATACCAAAAACATTTAATTCTAATTAATTAATTCTTATTAGTTTTAATTTCTTATGAAAGGGTCCAACGCCTATACTTTTAATTATTAATTTCGCGCATTTTACTTTGTCGCTTATCATAATTATGTACATGTCCCAAAGCCTTGTAACAATTTTATTTCTCGCGCTTTTATTTATCGCTTTATTTAGTTTCCGCTAAATCGGGTCCGGTTTAATTTTGGCGATGTGGACCCGCGCCTTTGTAATAGCCTTAGATTTATTTTCCCGCAAACTTTATAACTGTTAAAAAGCATGCAAGAATGAATGTCTGAATAAAATCAAGCGTAGATCACAATGAACATGACAAGACAAAAATAAACGAATCTGACACACAATTCGCACACACCACCCCTAGGGTACGCCTCACTGTTGCCTTTCGAAAGGTGGTCGTCGAGTAGAGGACGTCTTAGTAAGTCCTCATGATCTGGGAACCTGGCATGAGGGTAGCTTCTAAGGTGTCTTCCCATTGCTCTGGTGATCACCACGTCCCTAAAACTCGAATTGACCCGAACACCTCCAACGGTGGTGCTACCTACCTCTCAATGGTGGGATGGCACTACTTTAAAGGACATCTACCCAGACTAATTCCTTAGGGTAGGTAGGTTCTCAAGGATACTTGCTCTAATCTCAAAAACAAACAACTTTTCACACCAACACATTTTCAAAAGCTTTCAAAGCAAATTTTTCAAACACTCTGACGTATGAGTCGATCTGAAATTTTTCAAAGAAACTTTTAAACCCACATTGAAAAGAAAACAATTTTGAAAACACATTGAGCAAGTATCTAAGAGCCCATGGATAACCATGGATAGAAAGGGTGCTAACACCTTCCCTTTCTATAACCTACCTCCCGAACCGAGAGCAATCTCTTTAAGGAATTTTTCTGTGCTTTTGTCCTTTCCATTTGGAGAAAATAAAAGACGGTGGCGACTCTTGCTTCCGCGACATTTCGCGAACCAGCGTTAAACAGTCAGTTCCAGATCCACCGATCACAGAACTGGCGACTCTGCTGGGGAATATACTTATAAAGTGAGGTGTACCTTAGGGCTAGGTCATAACTATGTTTTCAATTGTCTTCTTTGCTTGCTTTAAATTGTGGGTTGCTTGGGAGTTCTATAGATCCTAACCCGGATCTGGGGGATACCTTTCTTAGAAAGTAGCAACAAGGCTGTGAGGGAACTGTGCGGGGTATACCGACATGGTTGAAACAGTCTGCTACGTTGATGTGGCACTTTGGTGTGTACCGGTAACCCTTGAGTTCAGTCAAGGAGAGTACGGGGCCTCCGCGTGGTGTCGTGAAGCATCAACAGACCTTAGGAACCTTAATTGAACTATCTTGGCCTCTTTAGGGTAGTGAGATAACTGACTTTGGTGCAGTCCGAGGTTGGTTGATACTCGATACTACGCTCAATTGAGGGTTGCTTTCCTGGAATATTTCGGTCGCCAGTTCAGTGGCTAAATCGAAACGATGAACAATGAAAGCAATCCCGTGATATTGGGAACCTTAGAACCCGGTTACTTTGATTAGGACAGGTTGAACCCACCAACTCCCAGAGGGTACTACCCAGACCCCATTGCTGGCCTTAAACCTTAAGGGCTTGTCTTGTGTGCCTTGTGTGCCTTACATGTTTGTCTTTGTAAATATCTGTGGTGTGTTTAATCATAGCATCATGACATCATCCAGCATCATATGCATTGACTAACCATTTCAGGGGTTCGAATTTTCATCTTTGTTCTTGTTTTGTAGGACATGGAAACTGTTCGTAGAAAGACAATCCAAATCAGTCTTGTAAGGGTCCCTCCTCAGCTTAAGGAGCTTATATCCAGGATTCCCGAGAACTCTTCATTCAGTGAAAGGCATGGAAGCCTCATCAGCTTGGTCAACACCAACATTGAGGAAGATATGATTAAGGTCTTGTTTCAGTTCTTTGACCCTCTGCATCACTGTTTCACCTTCTTGGACTATCAGTTGGTATCTACATTGGAGGAGTTCTCCCGGCTCCTGAAGATTCCTATCCTTGATCAGCTACCCTTCAACGGTACAGAAAAGGAACCTAAGCTTGAAGAGATTGCTAAAGCCTTGCACCTACATTCCTCTGACCTCAAGGGACATTGGGAAGTCAGAAGTGGTATCAAAGGGTTCTTAGCCAGGTTTCTGTTTGAAAAAGCCCTTGAATGTTGGAACTCCCTTGATTTGCAAGCTTTTGAAGAAGTGGTAGCCCTCCTTGTCTATGGTTTGGTGTTGTTCCCTAATCCAGACCAGCTTATTGATGTCAATGCTGTCCAGATCTTTATGTCCAGGAATCCTATACCTACATTGCTAGGGGACATCCTTCACTCATGTTACACTCGAACCATGAGAAAAAGAGGCGTCCTTATGTGTTGCACTCCTCTCCTGGGAAGGTGGTTTATTTCACACCTTCCACAATCAGTCCTGAAGAATGAGCGGGGTTTGAGATGGTCACAACGGTTGATGACTCTTACACATGCAGATATACATTGGTGTCCTCGATCCAGAGGAGATGTCACTATCATTGATCGTTGCGGGGAGTACCCTAATGTTCCTTTACTTGGAATCAGAGGAGGTATTACTTATAGCCCATGCCTGGCTTGGAGACAGTTTGGGTATGCTCGGAGGGACGGTCCTCATGATATGTTAATTCCTGACATAGTCTTTGACTTCGACAACGATACTCAAGGACTTCGCCAGAGATTTATCAGAGCCTGGAGGATGCCAAGTAGGATAGACAGCAAGACCCTGGGGCACAGGAACTCCATCCCTTTGGAACCTTATCTCAAGTGGGTACGCGCCCGCTCCCAGAAGCTAGTAATGCCTTATCCTCATATGCTCCCGGTAATCAAAGAACCAGTCTTGGAAGGGGAAGTGTCCTACACTATTCAGCACCCTGATATGCCCACATCCTGGGAAGAGATGCAGAAGAGCTGGATCCAGCTTAAGGAAGAAAGGAACTCTCTTGAGACCAATCTACATGCCAGTGAAAAGAAGGTCCTGGAGCTCACCCGTCTGTTGCATGAGGAGAGGAACCTCAACACCTACATAGCTCCAAAGAGGATGCGCAGTGTATTTTGGGATTGATTTGATTTTTGTATTATTTGCCCACGAGGCTTTGATGTACTAAACAATTATTACCTTAATGATAACGTGTGTTCCTTTTTGTCTACAATAAAGTTGAATTTTCGAACCCTTGAATGCATTGCATAAACACATATCATTCATCATGTGCATAGCAGGTTTTTCTTCTTTTCAGGTTGCTTACAGTTCTTCGCTGTTTATTTCAGCATCATGAATCCCGACTCGTCAGCAACTGAGACTACTATCAAGGATCTTCAGGCGCAGAATGCGCAGTTTGAAGAACTAATCATGGGCTTGGCTCAAGGCCAGGCAGAATTGAAGGCTATGCTCCTGAAAAAGGAGAAGAAGAAGAAGAGAAGGACTGTTCTGTTCAACTCGGGCCGAAGGTTTGGCAATACTCTGCAGTAGGGAGAAGCTGGTTTTTCTGTTGACAAGAATAGTCCCCAGGCAGAAGCAAGGGTTCCTAGTCCGGTAGTCTCCGACAACGAGACTGATTTTGATGAAGAGCAGTATCCTCCTGCAGACGACAGATACAAGCAACTGGAGGATAGGTTGAAGGCCATGGAAGTTCAACAGGTACCTGGGCTGGATTTCGGAGATCTGGGTTTGTCTACTGGTGTGATTATCCCGCACAAGTTCAAAGCTCCAACCTTTTCTAAGTATGACGGGGCGTCTTGTCCCAAGCTGCACTTAAGGTCCTATGTTCGGAAAATGCAACCGTACTCTGCGGATAAGAATCTATGGATCCACTTCTTCCAGGAGAGTCTTTCAGGGACTCATCTCGAATGGTTCTATCAGCTGGATGGGACCAAAGTTCGTAACTGGGAGGAGTTGGCTACTGCTTTCTATAAGCAGTATCAGTATAATGCCGACCTTGCCCCTACACGTACCCAACTCCAGGGTATGTCGTTAGGTGCAAGCGAAGGTTTTAAGGAGTACGCTCAGAAGTGGAGAGACCTGGCTGGCAGGGTGCAGCCACCTTTGACTGATCGGGAGTTGGTAGACATGTTCTTGGGGACCCTATCTGGGCCATTTTTCAACCATCTCATTGGGAATTCTTCGGCTGGGTTCACTGATCTGATCTTGACTGGAGAGAGGATTGAAGCCGGGCTGAAATCTGGAAAAATTCCGAAGGGCGCGTCATCTAGTTCTGAAAAGAAACCATTCAAGAAGGAGTCTAGTGCCGTGTATGGCTCCAGGAGATCAGAAAGACATGAGCACCGCCAAGCTGTCAGCGCGGTAATGATTGCTAAGCCTGCTGCCGCTCCCCGGCCAAACAATACTCAGAAGGTGGAAAGACCCCGTAGAGAATTCACCCGTTTAAACATGACTTTGTCGCAGATCCTGCCACAGTTACTCTCAACCAATTTAGTGACTGTCAGGGAGGCGCCGAAGTTTCCAAATACTGCATCTCCCAAGTATAACCCGAATGCTCGTTGTGCTTACCATTCAGAAAGCCCGGGGCACTCTACCGATGACTGTTGGGCACTAAAGAACAAGCTGCAGGACCTCATTGATGCTAAAGAGGTACAGTTTGAGGCGTCTGACAAGCCTAATGTGGTGACGGCTCCCCTGCCTGCTCATGGGATAAATGCTATTGGAGATGAAGAGGAAGTTGATGAAGCTGAGTTTGATAGCTGGATCTACCCAGCAACTGACGGTGGACTTAACAATTGGAGCGCGAAGGACAATCTCCCTGTTTCTTTTGTTACTAAGTAATAAATTTCTTTGTTTTGTTATTTTGTAATAGACAATGATAAACTCTATGGCCCGGTATCTTACCCGAGACACCGTGGTTCTATTTGTGAGGGCATACAAACTATCATTTCATATATCATGAATGAAAATCTTGGACGTACTTTTCGCATTGCAAATATTGTGTTCCTTTTCTGTCTTCCTTTCCTTTACATAATTATCAAAACAGCTGTATTTACACACACACTCACTCATACAGGTTCCAATCCACTCTGGATCTTACTGATAACAACTCTGCTACTGCCAGCTATGACTTCGAAAATCCGATCAACTTAGCCGAAGACGAAGGTGAAGATGATTGCGAAGTGCCTGGTGAGCTTGCAAGACTGTTGCTTCAGGAAGAGAGGGCAATTCAACCCCATGAAGAGCCAGTGGAAACCATAAACCTGGGTACTGAAGCAGACAGGAACGAGGTAAAGATTGGTGCCAACCTAGAGCTCAGCGTGAAGCAACGGTTAACCAAGATGTTACATGATTATATGGAGATCTTTGCCTGGTCCTACGGAGACATGCCCGGGTTGGATACCGATATTGTGGTCCACCACTTGCCGACTAAGGAAGACTGTCCTCCAGTTAAGCAAAAGGTCCGCCGGATGCGTCCAGAGATGTCCGAAAAGATTAAAGCCGAGGTCATGAAACAGTTTGATGCCGGGTTCCTTGCAGTGACTTCTTACCCTCAGTGGGTTGCTAATGTGGTGCCGGTACCTAAAAAGGACGGTAAGGTCAGAATGTGTGTTGACTACAGGGATCTGAACAGGGCCAGCCCCAAAGATGACTTCCCCTTACCTCACATTGATGTCCTTGTTGATAATACAGCTCAGCATAAGGTGTTCTCTTTCATGGATGGTTTTTCAGGTTACAATCAGATCAAGATGGCACCTGAAGACATGGAAAAGACTACATTTGTTACTCAGTGGGGCACTTTCTGTTACAAGGTCATGCCGTTCGGGTTAAAGAATGCTGGGGCAACCTACCAACGTGCCATGGTTGCCTTATTTCATGATATGATCCATCATGAGATAGAAGTGTATGTTGATGACATGATCGCAAGGTCCCAGACTGAGGAAGAGCACCTGGATCATCTGCAAAAGTTGTTTGACCGGTTGAAACTATACAAGCTGAGATTGAACCCTAACAAGTGTACCTTCGGGGTAAGATCTGGAAAGTTGCTAGGCTTCGTGGTCAGTGATAAAGGAATACAAGTGGACCCTGCTAAGGTCAAAGCTATTCAAGAGATGCCAGTTCCTAAGACAGAAAAGGAAGTCAGAGGCTTTTTAGGACGCCTGAATTACATTGCTCGGTTCATCTCACATCTAACTGCTACTTGTGAACCAATCTTCAAGCTACTGAAGAAAGATCAGGTAGTACGTTGGAACGATGAATGTCAGGCCGCTTTTGACAGAATAAAGGAGTATCTCCAAGAACCACCCATTCTTATGCCACCGGTTGAAGGGAGACCTCTGATACTATACCTGACAGTGCTCGACAACTCAATGGGGTGTGTGCTGGGGCAGCATGACGAGTCTGGCCGAAAAGAGCATGCCATTTATTACCTTAGCAAAAAGTTTACCGACTGTGAGACCCGATACTCACTACTTGAGAAAACTTGCTGCGCTTTGGTATGGGCTGCTCGCCGGCTGAGACAGTATATGCTGACTCATACCACCTTATTGATCTCAAAGATGGATCCTATCAAGTACATATTCGAAAAGCCTGCTCTGTCTGGGAGAATTGCAAGATGGCAAATGATCTTGACGGAATACGACATTCAGTACACGACCCAGAAAGCCATCAAGGGAAGTGTATTGGCAGACCACTTGGCTCATCAAGCTGTAGATGATTATCAGTCAATGAACTTCGAGTTTCCAGACGAAAGCATCATGATTGTGACTGATTGTGAAGTACCTGGACCGGATGAAGGACCTGAACCAGGATCCCGATGGTCTATGCACTTTGACGGAGCCTCCAACGCTTTGGGAAATGGTATTGGCGCCATCATCATATCTCCACAAGGTACTCATACCCCACTCACTGCCCGGCTGTGTTTCAACTGTACCAACAACATGGCGGAGTATGAGGCGTGCATCATGGGTCTTCAAGCTGCGATCGACTTAAGGATCAAATTTCTCAGTGTCTTCGGAGATTCCGCTCTTGTGATCAATCAGATCAAAGGAGAGTGGGATACGAAACATCCAAACTTGATTCCTTACAGAGAATGTGTGTTGACCCTGATCCCCCACTTCACAGAGATAACCTTTGAGCACTTTCCGAGAGAAGAGAATCAGTTGGCGGACGCGTTAGCTACAATGTCTTCTATGTTCAAGGTCAAATGGGATAACGAGGCTCCCCGGATCATCATCTGGAAACTGGACGAACCGGCATATTGTTGTGATCTCGAAACTGAATTGGTGACTGAGAAGCCTTGGTACCATGAAGTAAAAAGATATCTGGAAGCTCAGGAATACCCTGAAGGTGCATTTGTCAACGATAAGAAATTCCTGAGAAGGTTCGCAGCCAAGTTCTTCCTTAGCAACGGCATCTTATACAAGCGAAACCATGATTCAACCTTACTGCGCTGTGTGGACAAAGCTGAAGCAGAAAGAATCATGGAAGAGCTACATGAAGGGACCTTTGGTACACACTCCAGTGGACACACAATGGCTAAGAAAATCCTACGGGCAAGATATTACTGGTCCACCATGGAAGCTGACTGCTACCAACATTCCAGGACATGCCACAAATGCCAGGTCTATGCAGACAAGGTGCATGTTCCCTCGGTTCCCCTGAATGTTCTGACTGCGCCTTGGCCGTTTGCAATGTGGGGCATAGACATGATCGGTGAGATAAAACCTACGGCATCCAATGGACATCGCTTCATCCTAGTGGCGATTGACTATTTTACGAAGTGGGTCGAGGCAGCTTCCTATGCTACGGTAACCAAGACTGTGGTGGCACGGTTCATTCGGCACAACCTGATTTGTCGGTACGGCGTCCCTGAGCGGATTATTACAGACAACGGTACCAATCTGAATAAAAAGATGATCGCTGAGCTCTGCGAACAATTCAAAATACAGCACCACAATTCTTCTCCTTACAGACCGAAGATGAATGGGGCTGTAGAAGCAGCGAATAAGAACATCAAGAAGATCATTCAAAAGATGACAGTCACCTACAAAGATTGGCACGAGATGTTACCGTTCGCTCTACACGGATACCGTACCTCAGCTAGGACGTCAACCGGGGCAACTCCTTTCTCTCTGGTTTATGGTATGGAAGCAGTCTTGCCGATTGAAGTACAAATTCCCTCTCTCCGGATAATGAAGGATGCAAATCTGAACGAAGATGATTGGATTCAGACACGACTTGATCAACTTAACCTCATTGATGAAAAGAGACTTGCTGCTATCTGCCATGGTCAGACGTATCAGAAACGGATGATCAGGGCATTCAACAAGAAGGTCAGACCACAAGAATATCGAGTTGGGGATCTGGTAATCAAGAGAATCATCCTTCCTCAGAGTGATCCAAGGGGCAAATGGACCCCTACGTACGAAGGGCCATTTGTGGTTAAGCATGTGTTCTCAGGAGGAGCAATGATATTAACCAATATGGATGGTGACGACCTTCCTCACCCTGCCAATGCAGACATAGTTAAAAAATACTACGCATGAAAAAAGACCCGCTAGGCTGACATGCCTAGGCAAAAATTAGGGCTTCCCGTCGAACCAAAAGGGTTCGGGCAAAATGAAGGGATGAAAATGGAAAAAATATGTACACCCGGCAAGTCGAAAACCTGAAAAGGCGGCTTGGGCAAAAATGGGTATCCCGGTGGACTGAAAACCCGAAAGGGCGGTCCAGGCAAAAGTTAGGGATAAAAGCGTAAAACTATGTCTCGTTGATCACTTTGCATCCAGAATCCGGTATCTACATCAAGTTCAAACGGCATCGATCAGTCAGCTTCACCTTCAACCTAGGTCATCAAGTGATGAGACGCTCAGAGTTATAGAGACGATAGCAGAGTTGAAACCCAGTGGGATCATTCATATTTCACACAGCTGTTTTATTTTCTTTTGTACAAAATCTTGTATAAACTCTTTTGTTCGGCGATGTTCTCTTACTAGGATGTCAGCCTCTTGTACATAAAACGCCTATTCACAGGCCATTCAAAATCAATACAAATATATTTTCAGTTACGATGTGCCAAATATTTTTCCTTTTTCCTGTTTTTTTTTGCGAAGAACGTCCAAGGTTCAATTTGTGATATATGCATTGACAATAATTTGCTAACTCATAAATATTTGCATACGAAACAAAGGAATTAACTGCAGGTGACACTAGAAACAGGGGCAATAAAGAGTTGTCCAAGCAATCTAATTGTTCTGTCCTCCCAGTTACCAAGGTAGGTTCAGCTAAAGAGCATGACCAGTACACCTTAATTCCCCAGAGAGCGGTTCAACAAAACAGTATATTCCTCTCCAAGCAAAATTATCAAGGAAGTTGGGTATCCTCCAACAAATCTCAACATTCCCCTGCAGCATACACATTCTTAACAAGCATCCCCGGCAGTCTTGGCCTAAAGATTGTTCCCCGGCGGTATATCAACATTCAAAGGAATCACTTTCCCCGCAGTGCAAAACTTCCCCAGAAGAGTCCAATCCAGGTTCCCCAGGAAAGTTGAAATTCATATCCCCAAGCAGTAAGCTTATCCCCAGTAGATTCTGGAAGCTTATCCCTCGCAAAGCACGAACGCGTCGTCCGGCTTTATTTAAAGAGTTATTTCCTTAACAGGATATAACTGGGTTATCCTCAGCCAAAAGCCATGGAAAAGATCATCCTCGAAGAAGTCTTCTTACCCCAGCGAAGTCCATTCATACTTCCAATACAACAAGGGTATCCCCAGCAAATTATTCTCAACAATTCAGCAAAAGCATCTCTATCCCCACAGAGTATCACTCCCCAGCAGGGTCGCTAGAGTATTTTTCTCCCCGCAGAATCTTCCATTTGCCAAGTTTATTCCTCAACGGAGTCATCTTCTCCTACCGGTATTCTTGCAACTATCCTCCCCAGCGGAAGCAAAACTTATTCTTCAACATCAGCCCAGGATATGACTTCCCGGCACCCGTCAAGGATTCATTTGCCTAGACAAAAACATACATAAAATATCACATACATCATTATAGCATGCATAGGCGTATCATATCATACAAATCTTATTTATGTTGAGAACATCATTGCTTGATCCATATCATGCATTGCATATGACTGACTTTTACCTTTCAGGAAAGATGCAGTTTAAACTCTCAATCATATCTCAAGACTTTGTCCGGTTCAGTTAAATCGACACTAAGATTTTCCTGATGCTTATCCAGTCAAAGACCTTCTCTGGTTCAGTCAGATCGACCCTAAGATCTCCCTGATGCTTATCCAGTTGAAGATATTTCAAGACCTAGACCGGTTCAGTTAAATCGACCCTAAGATTTTCCTGATTCTTATCCAGTCAAAGACCTTCTCTGGTTCAGTCAGATCGACCCCAAGATCTCCCTGATTCTTGTCCAGTTGAAGATATTTCAAGACCTAGACCGGTTCAGTTAAATCGACCCTAAGATTTTCCTGATTCTTATCCAGTCAAAGGCCTTCTCTGGTTCAGTCAGATCGACCCTAAGATCTCCCTGATTCTTGTCCAGTTGAAGACATTTCAAGACCTAGACCGGTTCAGTTAAATCGACCCTAAGATTTTCCTGATTCTTACTCAGTCAAAGGCCTCTCTGGTTCAGTCAGATCGACCCTAAGATCTCCCTGATACTTATCCCAGTAGAAGACACCCAAGATTTTCTCAACGAGCGTTGTTGAAGTTAAAATCATTTAAGGTTCTCTTACCATTCATGCTAAGGTAGTAACCATCCCTGGTTCATTCATCATCTTGTGAAGCTCCAAACTCAGCTCCTGTAACCAGTCAGGACACATCTGTATCAAGCATCTGAAAATCAGCTCCTGCAACGTGTCAGGTATTCATTTTTCTTTTACAGGTATGCAGGTTCTCGCTAAGGAATCTCTTATGCGATTAACATCCAGATGGCATCTATAAGCCCATCATCCTATCCAATAATCTCCAAATGGCATCTATAAGCCCATTCCCATCACACTGCTACTATGTGAGCGCAAATTTCTAGGGCACTCTAGTGTTCAATCATCTTCTACCCTCGGATTACGAAAGGCACGTCAGCCAATCTGCATCCTCAGGTCTAAGAAGATTGAACAGGGGCAACTGTTGTACCCCAAAATTTGCCCTCCCATATTCTTCAGGAAATTGTCAAGCCATGATTCAAAATTCCCCAAGGGTTGCATAGTCAAAAGGCTCTTATACAGTCAAAACTAGGGTTTGAGTTCTGATCAAGAGAATGGAACTTTCAAGGGTCCAATCAAGCCTCATGTGCCTACAAACATGGTCAAGTATCCTCATATCAAGTTTCAAGGCATTCAGCTCAAAATTGCACAGTCAAAACCCTAGATTGCACTACAGTCAACTGTAGGGGCAAAATGGTCATTTGACAGTCAAAAGTTCAAATTTTTGGTCAACATATCATTTTGAAGCCACAAACATCATTTGATCAATGCTTGATCATGATTCTCAAAATTTGGCTCAGAAATCATCAAAGATGCAAAAGTTGCCTTATTTGGACAGTTGAAAAAGTCAACTGAAATTGACCAGGGCATAACTTTCACATGGATTATCAGAAAAATTCCATCCAAAGCTCATTTTGAAGAGAAGACATTTCCTACAACTCATCTTCATACTTCAAGTCCAAGAAATGCTCTCACAAAAAGTTATCAATTTCAACATTATAGGTCATTTTCAAAAGTCAACAAAAAGGGACTTTAAGTCAAAGGCCATAACTTGAGATTGGTAAATAAAAATTACATGGGACCAAATGCATTGGTTAAAGGACTCAAAGACCTTTCCAAAATGTCCAAGAACATGTGAAAAGCGTAAAAATTGAGCAAGTTATGCCTTGTGGAAGTTGGGAAATTTTTGGAAATTTTTGAAAGTCAACTTTACTTCAAATGATCCAAAAATGCAAATGGGCCCATTTTTCTTCCAAGTTTCTTCATGCCAAGCCTATGCACGACCATTAAGCCCAAGGGGAAGTATTTTCTCAATTTTTAATTATTTATTTGAATTTATATTAATATTAATTCATTTTAATCATTTAAATATGTAGAAAATATAAATTTGACCTAAAAAAATCTTTTTGTGCACATTCTACTCTCAAGATCTCGTGCTTAGCCAATTATGGAAGGATTTGGTTTGATTTGAGCTGATTGAACAAAATTGCACATGGAAAAGATTTGAAAAAATCTTAAGAAAATCAAAGATTGAAAACAATGAATGCCTTGGATATTATCCAATTTTGTTGACCTAAAAGCCTCACTATATGATCAGAAACACAACCCTAAGCCAAGAAGACACTCCAAGCTGCGCTCAAGAATACCATACAAACTTGAAAAATTGTCCAAAAAATTCAAATCTGAAATCAGGGTTCTAGGTCGATTCAAGCCTCAATTTTCATTCCAATAGCTTCCTTGACCAACTCTGAACGTGTGCCAATCCCTAACATCAACCAAAACGCAAAGAAGTGGTATCTATAACTCAAACTGTAAAGCAAAATTCTTGAAATCGTATAGCATCATTCAAGCATCTTTTTGCATTTTTATTTATGTATTCTTGCTCATAATGATGTTTCTAAGCTAACCAACGTATTCAATTGTGTTTTTGTGCCACATATGCGATTTCACCATGCGCGATTTTTAGGGTTGCAGGTTTTCTGAATTAGGGCTTTTGCATAGAGGAAAAATTAGGACTCACGAATGCCAAGGTTGTATACAGTAGGTCTGGACGAAGAAGACACAAGCCTCGCGATCAATTTATGATCACCACAGCGCTAGTCGCTATTTTTCACAAACCTGCCTAACCCAACGCGTTGAAACCGTTGCCTATAGGTTTTGTTTTACAGGGATGGTGGAGAAGACAAGGTCGTGTCACGTGGGGATAGGCCAGTTTAAATTTCGCGCGAAATTCCAAGGGCATTGACGTTTTCTTCTTATAATATTTGTCGTTTAATATATATTAAAAATAACTCAAGTGCTTCAGTGGCAGGTGTGTTCCTTTGCATGGTCCAAGACCTGGGTTCGAGTCCCAGGTCTGTGTAAGTTTCATATTGTTTTTCAATACTAAATCCTGTGCAGTGCCAACATGGAGACGCATCATGCATACTCAAAACTCACCATCCACGCGTCCATCAAAAGCTATCCAAGGGCCATGACCAAAGGTGTATCATAGATTCCAGTCAACGCGCAGCACAAAATCCAGGAAAGTCAATCAATTCAATACAAATGGGCCAGAAATCACCAGGCCTGAACCTCCTAAATTGGGACTACCCCCCCTGGTTTGCATTTTTCCTATTTTTCTTCTTATTTTATTTTTGCTATTTTATTTATTTTATTTGTTTTAACATAATTAATTTATTTTCATAAAAAAATATAAAAACATTCAAAAATCAGAAAAGACCAAAAAAATAATAAATATTCATATTATAATTATTTTCATAAATAAATGCTTATAATTATTTAGTTTTAATTAGATTACAAATTTAATTCTTTTTAATAACAAAAATACAAAATATAGAATTTAGGTTTTATTGCTAATTTGATTCCTTTTAATTTCCCTTTTTACAATAATAATGTTTATTTTATTTATTTTCTATAATTAAATTTTGCATGTAAATTAACTTAGATTTAAATTAGGTTAAAACTTGATATTTTCACAATAAACTAAAAAAAAAACATTAGAATTAGGGTTTGACATTTTATTTTTAATTTCAATAAATTCTTTTTCTTTTAAATCTTAAAAAACATGAAATACCAAAAACATTTAATTCTAATTAATTAATTCTTATTAGTTTTAATTTCTTATGAAAGGGTCCAACGCCCATACTTTTAATTATTAATTTCGCGCATTTTACTTTGTCGCTTATCATAATTATGTACATGTCCCAAAGCCTTGTAACAATTTTATTTCTCGCGCTTTTATTTATCGCTTTATTTATTTTCCGCTAAATCGGGTCCGGTTTAATTTTGGCGATGTGGACCCGCGCCTTTGTAATAGCCTTAGATTTATTTTCCCGCAAACTTTATAACTGTTAAAAAGCATGCAAGAATGAATGTTTGAATAAAATCAAGCGTAGATCACAATGAACATGACAAGACAAAAATAAACGAATCTGACACACAATTCGCACACACCACCCCTAGGGTACGCCTCACTGTTGCCTTTCGAAAGGTGGTCGTCGAGTAGAGGACGTCTTAGTAAGTCCTCATGATCCGGGAACCTGGCATGAGGGTAGCTTCTAAGGTGTCTTCCCATTGCTCTGGTGATCACCACGTCCCTAAAACTCGAATTGACCCGAACACCTCCAACGGTGGTGCTACCTACCTCTCAATGGTGGGATGGCACTACTTTAAAGGACATCTACCCAGACTAATTCCTTAGGGTAGGTAGGTTCTCAAGGATACTTGCTCTAATCTCAAAAACAAACAACTTTTCACACCAACACATTTTCAAAAGCTTTCAAAGCAAATTTTTCAAACACTCTGACGTATGAGTCGATCTGAAATTTTTCAAAGAAACTTTTAAACCCACATTGAAAAGCAAACAATTTTGAAAACACATTGAGCAAGTATCTAAGAGCCCATGGATAACCATGGATAGAAAGGGTGCTAACACCTTCCCTTTCTATAACCTACCTCCCGAACCGAGAGCAATCTCTTTAAGGAATTTTTCTGTGCTTTTGTCCTTTCCATTTGGAGAAAATAAAAGACGGTGGCGACTCTTGCTTCCGCGACATTTCGCGAACCAGCGTTAAACAGTCAGTTCCAGATCCACCGATCACACTGAAGAACAAAGAAGGAAGGGATTGGGCTCATAGGATAATGTCTCTCACTGATAATGACATCATTTGGACTCTCAGAGGTTTAGATGAGGTGGCCGTTATTGATCGTTGCGGAGAGTATCCTAATGTTCCATTGATCGGAATCCAGGGAGGAATCTCTTATAACCCATGTTTAGCTCTCCGTCAGTTTGGAAGAGCCAGAAGAGAGGGGCCTCATGAGATGTTAATACCTCACATCAGTTTTGAGTTTCAGGTAGATAGTGACGAGATGCGTCGTAGATTCATCCAGGCTTGGGATAGAATTCACAAAGCTGACCCACATGAGTTGGGACCAAAAACTTCTCTACCAATGGAATCCTACTTCAGATGGGTCCGCATCCGTGCTCAGAAGTTAGGTATGCCATACGAAGCTGTCAGGCCTATTACTCTTGAAGTTGCTGATAAAGACGGGGTTCCTCCAACGGTTCTCCATCCTCAGATACCCACTGATATTGGTACACTAAAGAGGTCTTAGGCGCAACTGCAGGAAGAATGGGATTCTTATCGGGAAAAGTTCAATGAGCAGGAACAGAAAATCCAGAAGCTGACTAAGCAATTTGAGAACGAACAGATCCTGAATGATTATATCCGCACTGAGAAGAAGAGGCCATAGGAACATTGATGAACCTTTGGGGATTTCTCTTACAATTTTTATTTACTTTTCAGTATTTCCATTCTTGTAACGCCTAAGGGCAATTTGTTGAACAATTTAAATTCCAAAGTTGAATCTAATAAAGTGTGTTTCCTTTTTTGTCTACAAAGTTGAATCCCGATTATCTTTGAAAACATAACTCATACGCATTGCATCTCATCATATGCATAACAGGTACCCCTTTTTTACAGGTCACTTATCTTCTTCGCTGTTTATTTCAGCAATCATCATGTCTTCTGAACCTTCCACTGAACAAGCTATCAAGGCCCTCCAGGCCCAGAATGCCCAGTTCCAAGAGTTGGTTATGAGCCTAGCCCAGGGTCAACAGGAGTTGAAGACTCTGATTCTGAAGAAGAAGAAGAAGAGGACCGTCTTGTTCAACACTGGACGCAGATTTGGGAATGGACTGTAGAATGAGGTTGAGTTGACTACCTCATCTGTAGGAAAAGACAGCCCCCAAGAGAGAAGGGTTCCTAGTCCCGTGGTCTCCGACAACGAGACAGATTATGATGAGGAACAGTATCCTCCTGCTGAGGATAGGTATAAATAGTTGGAGGACCACTTAAGTGCTATGGAGATACAAAATGTGCCCGGGTTGGACTTTGGAGACCTAGGCTTATCCTCTGGGGTGGTGATTCCCCATAAGTTTAAGGCACCTGCTTTTGCCAAATACGACGGAGCCTCCTGCCCAAAGCTGCACCTCCGGTAGTATGTAAGGAAGATCCATCCTTACACCATTGACAAGAATTTGTGGATCCATTTCATCCAGGATAGTCTTTCAGGGACTCAACTCGAATGGTTCTATCAGTTGGATGAAGCCAGCATTCGTAACTGGGAGGATCTGGCCACTGCATTCTATAAGCAGTATCAGTTTAATTCCGACCTCGCTCCTATGCGTACCCAACTCCAGGGTATGTCACTAGGGACGGGTGAAGGATTTAAAGAATACGCTCAAAAGTGGAGAGACCTTGCTGGAAGGGTGCAGCCACCTTTGACTGACCGTGAACTTGTTGATATGTTTCTGGGGACCCTGTCTGGTCCGTTCTTCAACCATTTGATTGGAAATTCTTCAGCCGGGTTTACAGACCTTATCTTGACTGGTGAGAGAATTGAAGCTGGTATCAAGTCTGGGAAGATACAGAAGGGTGCCTCCTCGAGCACTGAGAAGAAACCCTTCAAGAAGGAATCCAGTGCTGTCTACGGTTCAAGGAGACAGAATAGACCGGAACGCCGCCAAGCTGTCAACGCGGTGGTTATTTCAAAACCTGCTGCTGCTCCTCAGCATCATAACCAACAAAGGAGTGAGAGACCCCGAAGGCAGTTCACTTGCCTCAGCATGACTTTATGCCAGATATTGCCGCAGTTACTGGAAACCAATCTGGTGACTATAAAAGAAGCTCCGAAGGTGGTAAACACAACATCCCCAAAGTACAATCCTAACGCCCGCTGCGCTTATCACTCTGACAGCCCGGGGCATACTACGGATGATTGTTAGGCTCTGAAGAATAAGGTTCAAGACCTGATTGATGCTAAAGAGATAGAGTTCGAGGCGCCCGAAAGGCCCAATGTTGTGACTGCTCCCATGCCCAAGCATGGAGTGAATGCTGTGGAGGAAGACCTGTTTGTAGCCTTTGTGGATGATATCGTTACTCCGCTGTCGACTATCAAGAGGAACCTGTTGCTAGCCAGTTTATTTCCGGGATGTAGTGAAGGTTGCCATCTGTGTTCCGTTTCACCTACTGGTTGCCCATCTTTGAAGTCAGGTATCCAAAACCTGATGGATAATAAAGAAATCCTGTTTGAAAAGATTGTTGTTCCTGCTACCCCTACTGAAGAAGTGTCCATTGTTACTATTTTCAACAATTCTCCCAAGGCTCCCTCAAGGAAGCCTGTCAAAATCATTCCTGCTCAGAAGATTGCACCTATAATCATCACTGTTCCGGGGCCCATCCCCTATACATCCGACAAAGCTGTCCCTTGGAACTATGGGGCAAATGTTTATGTGCTTGGAGTTAAACAAGAGTTTGATACTAGTACCGGCATCAACAACATCACCGGGCCTGCTAAGGTCACCCGCAGTGGTAGACTTTTCTCACCAGATATTGCGCCACCAGCTATCCAGAGACCTATTGTCATCACACCTGCAAGTGTGCCTACTTCCCTTCCTGACCAAGTTCCTTTTTCTACCCCTGTTGTCGAGTCATCTGATGCTTGGGGCAAAGGGATCTCCACTGATGTGCCTGCCCGGACGGAGGCACCAAAGACCATCAATGTTGAAGCTTCTAAACAGGAAATGGAAGAGATTCTGAAGATCATTAAGAAGAGTGATTATAATGTAGTTGAGCAGCTGGGGCAAACCCCCTCCAAGATTTCTATGTTATCACTGTTGTTGTGTTCATAGGCCCATGCCAAGGCTCTGATTACCTTCCTGAAGACGGCCCACGTTCCACAAGAGACGTCAGCTGATCAGTTCACCGATTGTGTGGCCAACTTAACTGCTGATAATGGTTTGGGTTTCTCCGACGCTGATCTGACTGCTAAAGGGAAGAACCATAATGATGCCCTGTATGTCTCCATTGAATGCAGGGGCACTACTCTTGCCCATGTGCTTGTTGACACTAGTTCCTCATTGAACGTCTTGCCCAAGAAAGCTCTAGACAGGTTGGATTGCAAGGGGTTGGAGCTAAAGCCAAGTAACATTATTGTCCGGGCCTTTGATGGATCTAAAAGAATGGTGCATGGTGAGGTCGATATTCCAATCAGGGTTGGTTATCAGGTCTTTGACTCTACATTCTACGTGATGGATATTCAACCATCCTATCCTTGTTTGCTGGGTCGTCCATGGATCCATAAGGCTGGAGCTGTGACCTCCACACTACATCAGAAGCTGAAATACCCGGTCAAAGGGAAGATTGTGACAGTTCAGGGGGAGGAAGAATACATGGTCAGTCACCTCAACTCGTTCCGGTACATAGAGATGGATGGGGAGTTCATTGAGACTCCATTCCAGCACTTTAAAGAGGTCCCTCAGACACTGGCATCAGCAGAGACTGATTGAAGATTCTCCTTTGAAGATGGCTTCCTTAAAGGATGCCCGGGCTGTTATTGAGAAGGGTGAGTATGCAAACTGGGGCCGACTTCCTGATTTCACTCAGAAGACTGACAAGTTTAGTTTGGGTTTCACTGCAGAAGCTCAGAAGGCTGTTCGTAGGGCAAGGATTGGAAGACCTCCTGTGTTCATCAACAACTCGGGAGTAAATGCCATTGAGGATGACGTGGAGGAATCCGAATTCGACAGCTGGATCTACCCTACAACCAACGGTGGACCAAACAACTGGACAGCAAAAGACTTCATCCCTATTACTTTTGTGACTCAGTAATGAACTCCTTTGTTTTGAATTTGTAACAAACAATATTGTGAAACTTTATGGCCCGGTGTCTTACCCGGGGCACCGTGGCTTCATTTGTGAGGGCTTTTGTGTGTCATTTTCATATATCATTAATAAAAGCATTGGACGTTTTTTGCATTTCAAATCTCGCGTTCCCTGTATTTCTTTATTATATATTGCAAAACAGCTATTTACACACACTCACATATACAGGCCCCAATCCATTCTGGATCTCACTGGTAACGACTCTGCTACTGCCAGTTATGACTTCGAAAATCCGATCAACTTAGCCGAAGACGAAGGTGAAGATGATTGCGAAGTGCCTGGTGAGCTTGCGAGACTGCTACTTCAGGAAGAGAGGGCCATTCAGCCACATGAAGAGCCAGTGGAAACGGTAAATCTGGGTACTGAGACAGACAGAAAGGAAGTCAAGATCGGTGCGAATCTGGAGCTTAGTGTGAAACAACGGTTGGTTCAGATGCTGCATGACTACGTGGAAATCTTTGCCTGGTCTTACGAAGATATGCCTGGGTTGGATACCGACATTGTGGTTCATCACCTGCCTACCAAGGAAGAATGCCCTCCGGTAAAACAGAAGGTCCACCGTATGCGTCCAGAGATGTCCGAGAAAATCAAGGTTGAGGTTATGAAACAATTTGACGCCGGTTTTCTAGCAGTAACTTCTTACCCTCAGTGGGTCGCCAATGTGGTTCCAGTGCCGAAGAAGGATGGTAAGGTCAGAATGTGTGTTGACTACAGGGATTTGAACAGGGCGAGCCCTAAGGATGACTTCCCTCTGCCTCACATCGACGTTCTGGTTGACGACACTGCTCAGCATAAGGTATTCTCCTTCATGGACGGTTTCTCCGATTATAATCAAATCAAGATGGCTCCTGAAGACATGGAGAAGACCACTTTTGTTACTCAGTGGGGAACCTTTTGCTACAAGGTCATGCCGTTTGGGTTGAAAAATGCTGGGGCAACGTATCAGCGTGCCATGGTTGCTCTGTTTCATGATATGATCCATCACGAGATTGAAGTATATGTCGACGATATGATTGCAAGGTCCCAAACTGAGGAGGAACACCTTGACCATCTACAGAAGCTGTTTGACCGGTTGAAGCTGTACAAGCTGAGATTAAACCCGAACAAGTGCACCTTCGGGGTGAGATCTGGAAAAGTACTAGGTTTCGTCGTAAGCGACAAAGGTATTCAAGTGGACCCTGCCAAAGTGAAAGCCATACAAGAGATTCCAGTTCCTAAGACAGAGAAGGAAGTCAGAGGCTTTCTAGGACGGCTGAACTACATTGCCCGATTCATCTCCCACCTAACTGCTACTTGTGAACCAATCTTCAAGCTACTGAAGAAAGATCAAGTAGTACGTTGGAATGATGAATGTCAGGCCGCTTTCGAAAGAATCAAAGAGTATCTCCAGGAACCACCTATTCTTATGCCACCGGTTGAAGGGAGACCTCTAATCTTATACTTGACAGTACTTGACAACTCAATGGGATGCGTGCTGGGACAGCATGACGAGTCTGGCCAACAAGAGCATGCTATTTATTACCTTAGCAAAAAGTTTACCGACTGTGAGACCCGATACTCACTGCTCGAGAAAACTTGATGCGCTTTGGTATGGGTTGCTCGCCGGCTAAGACAGTATATGTTGACTCACACTACTCTGTTGATTTCAAAGATGGATCCAATCAAGTACATCTTCGAAAAGCCTGCCTTGTCCGAAAGAATAGAAAGATGGCAGATGATCTTGACCGAATATGACATACAGTACACGACTCAAAAAGCAATCAAGGGAAGTGTGTTGGCAGACCATTTGGCACATCAGGCAGTGGATGATTACCAATCCATGAACTTTGAATTTCCAGACGAGAATATCATGGTAGTAACTGATTGTGAAATACCTGGACCGGATGAAGGACCTGAGGAAGGATCCCGATGGTCTATGCACTTTGACGGAGCCTCGAACGCTTTGGGTAATGGTATTGGCGCTGTGATCATATCTCCTAAGGGCTCTCATACTCCACTTACCGCCCGACTATGTTTCAACTGCACCAACAACATGGCGGAGTATGAAGCCTGCATTATGGGTCTTCGAGCTGCAATTGACCTAAGGATCAAGTTTCTGAGTATCTTCGGAGATTCCGCTCTCGTGATCAGTCAGACCAAAGGCGAGTGGGATACGAAACACCCATATATTATTCCTTACAAGGAGTATGTGTTGACATTACTTCCCCATTTCAAGGAGATAACATTTAAACACTTCCCAAGAGAAGAGAATCAGTTGGCGGACGTGCTAGCTACGATGTCTTCTATGTTCAAAGTCAAATGGGACAACGAGGCTCCCCGGATCATTATTTGGAAATTGGATGAACCTGCACATTGCTGTGATCTTGAGACCGAAGAGGTGACAGAAAAGCCTTGGTATCATGAAGTGAAGAGATACCTTGAAGCTCAAGAATACCCCGAGGGTGCATCCATTAATGACAAGAAGTTTCTGAGAAGGTTCGTGGCAAAGTTCTTCCTCAACAATGACATTCTCTATAAACGAAACCATGATTCAACCTTACTGCGTTGTGTGGATAAGACTGAAGTAGAAAGGATCATGGCAGAGCTGCATGAAGGTACCTTCGGAACACATTCCAGTGGACATACCATGGCAAAGAAAATCCTTCGGGCAGGATATTACTGGTCCACAATGGAAGCCGACTGTTATCAGCATTCTCGGACATGTCACAAGTGCCAGATCTATGCTGATAAGGTGCACATTCCTCCAGTCCCTTTGAACTTCTTGACAACACCTTGGCCTTTTGCAATGTGGGGCATTGATATGATCGGCGAGATCATACCTACGGCATCCAACAGGCATCGTTTCATCCTGGTAGCGATTGATTACTTTACGAAGTGGGTTGAAGCATCTTCCTTTGCTACCGTAACCAAGAACGTCGTGGCACGGTTCATTCGGCACAACCTGATCTATCAATATGGTGTACCAGAGAGAATCATTACGGATAATGGTACCAATCTTAACAACAAGATGATCACTGAGCTCTACGAGCAATTCAAGATACAGCACCACAACTCTTCTCCCTACCGGCCGAAGATGAATGGGGCTGTAGAAGCAGCTAATAAGAACATTAAGAAGATTATGCAGAAGATGATAGTGACTTACAAGGATTGGCACGAGATGTTACCCTTTGCTCTTCATGGGTACCGTACCTCAGCACGGACGTCAACAGGGGCAACACCCTTTTCCTTGGTCTATGGCATGGATGCAGTCCTACCCATTGAAGTTCAGATACCCTCTCTCCGGATCATGAAGGATGCAGGTTTGAACGAAGATGACTGGATCCAGACTCGACTTGATCAACTGAACCTAATCGACGAAAAGAGACTCACTGCTATTTGTCATGGTCAGACGTCCCAAAAACGGATGATCAAGGCATTTAACAAGAAAGTCAGACGACAAGAGTATCAAGTTGGGGACCTGGTAATCAAGCGCATCATTCTACCTCAAGGTGATCCAAGGGGCAAATGGACCCCCACGTACGAAGGGCCATTTGTGGTTAAGAACATCTTCTCAGGAGGAGCAATGATTCTAACCACCATGGATGGTGACGACCTTCCTCACCCCGCCAATGCAGACATAGTAAAAAGATACTACGCATGATTAAAGACCCGCTAGGTCGACTGGCCTAGGCAAAAATAAGGGATGAAAATAAAAAAATTTGTACACCCGGCAAGTCGAAAACCTAAAAAGGCGGCTTGGGCAAAAATGGGTATCCCGGTGGACTGAAAACCCGAAAGGGCGGTCCAGGCAAAAGTTAGGGATAAGCGTAATACTATGTCTCATTGGATCACCCTGCATCCAGACTTCGGTATCGACCATCAGGCTCGGACGACACCAATCAATCAGATTCATCTCCAACTAAGCAGCAAAGGGATGAGACGCTCGAAGACATAAAGGCGATAGCAGAGTTGGAACCCAGTGGGATTTTTCACATAGCTGTTTTGTTTTCTTTTCACAAATTGTATAAACTCTATTTTGTTCAGCGACGTTCTGTTACTAGGACGTCATCCTCTTGTATACAAAACGCCCATTTACAGGAAAATTTCAAAATCAATACAAGCTCATTTTTCCAGACAAATTGCAAATTGTTTTTCCTTTATCTGTTTTGTTTTGCAAAGAAAGTCCAATGTTCATTTTTTGATATATGCATTTGACATTAATTGTTACTCATAAATATTTGCATGCGAAACAAAGGACTAATCACGGGTGACATCGGAAGTAGGGGCAATAAGCATTGTCTAAGCGATCTAGTTGCTCTGTCCACCGAGGTACCAAGGTAAGTTCAGCTGAAGAATATGACCAAGATATCTTCACTCCCCGAGAGTAAGGCAGTAATGGTAGCTCCACTGAGCCTTGCCACAATGAACAAATCAGCAATACTCTCCCCAAGCAGAGTTAGTCTACTGTCAGCCCTAAAAAAGTCAGGTATCCCCAGTAGGTCTTAATATTCCCCAGCGGAGTATAAAGATATTCTCCAACAAGCGTAAAGAGCATCCCCGACAGTCTTAATATTCCTCGACAGAGTATAATAATGTTCCCCGGTGGAATACAAGATACCCCCAGTGGAGCCATTTCCCAGCACAGTCTGAAAAAGGCTTCCCCGCCAGAGTTGAATCATCTCCCCAATAGATTCTGGAAGCTGGTCCCCTGCAGAGTACAAAGGTTATCCCCCACCAGAGTCTAACTGGGTTATCCTCAGCAGGTTGCAACTGAAAGATCATCCCCAGCGAAGTTCTTTCTATCCCCCAGCGGAGTTCATCATCAAAATCCCCAACAGAGCTTATCAACAGAGTCCCCAGCGGAGTTATCGTTAAAATCTCAGCGAAGCATCTATTCCCCACAGAGTAACTCCATGCAGAGTAATCTCTTCATCAGGTTTATTCCCCAGAGGAGTCATCTTCTCCTACCGGTTTATTCTTGCAATCATCTTCGTTCGTCATCCCTAGTGGAAACGAAGAATTCAACTATACTCTTCAATATCAGCCCAGGATTTAACAAACTCCCCGACATTTGTCAAGGATTTATTTTCCCGGACGAAAATACATTCATAAATATTTCACATCTCATACCTCCTATTTACATACATGATAAAGTGCATACGACACGATCTCATTTTGAGGGCATCATGCATTTCATACATCATGACATTGCATACAACTAACATTTTGCCTTTTCAGGAAAAAGGTCAATCAAAAGATGATTACCATCAACCTTTCTTAAGTTCCAGATCAACACCTGTAACTAGCCAAGAAATATCTGTGAACAACTGATTGTAGATCTATACCTGTAACAAGCCAGGAAAGTTATCTACATGAAGAGATTGAAGATCAATACCTGTAACAAGCCAGGAAGACTATCTTTCTTTCTCAGGTCAGAGATTAATACCTGAAACCAGACAGGACAACTATCTCATCGGCCAACCTTTTTCAAGTTCCGAATTAACAACTGTAACAAGCCAGGAAATATCTGTGGACGACTGATTATAGGTTAACACCTGAAACCAGACAGGAAAACCACCTATATGAAGAGATTGAAGATCAATACCTGTAACAAGCCAGGAAACCATCTCTCTTTCTCCGGTCAGAGATTAATACCTGAAACCAGCCAGGACAACTATCTCCTCGACCAAACTTTATTAAGTTCCCGATCAACACCTGTAACTAGCCAGGAAATATCTGTGGACGACTGATTGTAGATCTATACCTGTAACAAGCCAGGAAAGTTATCTACATGAAGAGATTGAAGATCAATACCTGTAACGAGCCAGGAAGACTATCTTTCTTTCTCCGGTCAGAGATTAATACCTGAAACCAGACAGGACACCTATCTCCTCGACCAACCTTTCGCAAGTTCCAGATCAACACCTGTAACTAGCCAGGAAATATCTGTGGACAATTGATTGTAGATCTATACCTGTAACTAGCCAGGAAAGTTATCTACATTGAAGAGACTGAAGATCAATACCTGTAACAAGCCAGGAAGACTATCTTTCTTTCTCAGGTCAGAGATTAATACCTGAAACCAGCCAGGACAACTATCTCATCGGCCAGCCTTCTTAAGTTCCGGATTAATACCTGTAGCAAGCCAGGAAATATCTATTGACGTCTGATTGTAGATCTATACCTGAAACCAGATAGGAAAGTTATCTACATTGAAGAGATTGAAGATCAATACTTGTAGCAAGCCAGGAAAACTATCTTTCTTTCTCAGGTCAGAGATTAATACCTGAAACCTGACAGGACAACTATCTGCTTGACCATCATGAAGCAACCCTACACCGGTTCCTTCTCTTCCAAGATGCAGTTTTACACGGACTCATCACCAGGAAACCCTACACAGGTTCCTTTTTCCAACCTACCAAGTTACAATTCAACAAACATTTCCAGATGGCATCTATAAGCCCATCCCCGACAAGATTCTGTCATATCTCCAGATGGCATCTATAAGCCCATCCCCGACAAGATTCTGTCATATCTCTATATGGCATCTATAAGCCCATCCCCGACAAGATTCTGTCATATCTCCAGATGGCATCTATAAGCCTATCCCCGACAAGATTCTGTCATATCTCCATATGGCATCTATAAGCCCATCCTCCTATCCATTATATATCCAAATGGCATATGTAAGCCCATTCCCGACATCACATTGCTGATACTACACCATGCGAGTGCAAATTTCTGGGCACTTTAGTGTTCAATCATCTTCCACCTTTGGATCACGAAAGGTACGCAAGACAATCTACATCCTCATGTTTAAGAAGATTAAACAGGGGCAACTGTTGTACCCTAAAATTTGCCCTCCCATATTTCTCAAGATTTGCCAAGAATAATCTTCAAATTGCTCAAGATGGCTCAAGAGGTAGACAGACAAACCATCTCCTAAGACAGCCAAAATTAGGGTTTTGGTTCTTTCAAAGAATTTGAGGTTTTCAATGGTTCAATCAAGTCTCAAGGGCCTATATACATCCTCAAGAACCTACATGCCAAGTTTCAAGACTCACAGTGCCAATTTGCACAGTCAAAAGCTCCATTTGATCTAAAGTCAACTGCAAGGGAAAAATGGTCATTTTGCAGTCAAAAGTCAGAATTTTTGGTCAACATCTTATTTTGAGTTCACAATAATCATTTGATCAAGTCTTGATCATGATTCCACAAGGATAGCTCAAAAATCATCAAGATGCAAAAAGTTACTATTTTTGGACAGCAGAAAAGTCAACGGTATCTTGACCAGGGCATAACTTTTTCATGGTTCATCATAAAAATTCCATCCAATGCTCATTTTGAAGGGGATGTAATTTACTACAATCCATCTTCACACTCCAAGTTCAAGAAATTGTCTCACAAGAAGTTACCAATTTTGACATTATAGGTCAAATTCAAAAGTCAACAAAAGTACACTTTAAGTCAAAGGCCATAACTTGAGATTGGTAAATCCAAATGACATGGAACCAAAGGCAGTAGTTAGAGGACTTCAAGAGCTTTCCAAAATGTCCAAGAACATGGTCATATGATCAGAATTGAGCAAGTTGTGCATTGGAGAAGTTGGGAAATTTTTATGAATTTGCAAAAGTCAACTTTGCTCAAAACACCTTATTTTTGCTAATGGGCCTCAAATCTCTTCTTGAAACTTCATCCATGGCCTATGCACGACCCATCAAGATTAATTGGATTTATTTTCTTATTTTTATTGATTAATTGGATTTTTAATTAATATTAATTCATTTAGTTAATTTAAATTGTAGGAAAATGCAAGATTTGATTTTTCAATCAATTTGTGAAGCAAATATGGTCAAGATATGCTGGCAAATTCGTGCACAAGTCAAAGATACAAAAATATCCAAATTTGGCAACATTTTCCAATCATGAAAAATCAAAAATATTTGATTTTCAATCAAAGATTTAATCATCAATACTCATGGGTTGGATCCAATTTTTTGACCTAATTCAATTGCCTTATATGCAAGCAAGCTGGCTAGACCCTAAAGGACGTGAAAAAAGCTGCAGAAAGACCCTGTCCAATTTCAAGAATTTCCAAGAAAAGTGAAAACTGATTTTTGCATTGTAGGTCGATTCAAGGGTTTTTGTTGATTCTAACACTTTGCAGGAGTTCCCAGGAGTGTTTGGCAATCAAATTCAAGCCTTAAAGCTCAAATAATCGTCCTAGACAGTTTCACGGTTTGAATCTTTTATCCAAAATCGTATTGCTTAATTCATGCATATTTAACATGTTTTCTTGATTGTTTTGCATTGCTAGAGGCCATATGAAGTTAATGGAATGGTTTAATTGAACTGAAATGCACTGAATCAAAAGATGCAATGAACGAATTTTTAGGGTTCTTAAGCTTTGAATTAGGGCTTTTCAATCCAGGAAAAATTGAGACTATTAAGATACATGACTGAATTCGTGAGGACAAGACGAACAATAACCACACCTCGCGAAATATTTATATATACTGAGCTTCTATTCGCTATTTTTCATTGCAATGGTTAGTGGGGGTTAAAAACCCCCGCTATCTAATGTTAATTTTGCAGGTACAACGAAGAAGATGATGAGGTGTTGATACTCCATTGGACCATTTGAATCAGCGCGCGTTTTGTTTTGTTTTTAGCATATTTGTTTATTTTCTTATATAATTATTGTTCTTTATTTTAATAACAATTGGAACGCGTTGGCTGAGTGGTTGGGGAAAGCATGCAAAGTCCATTGGGACCTGGGTTCGAATCCCAGGTCCCCCAAAATATTTGTTCCTCTTTTTGTTTGTGTGATCACATGCAGGTTTCAAGAGATGGTCCACCATGTATCTCAAATTTCCAAGCGCCAGATGTCTGCAAGCGTAGATCCAATGGCCTAGATGGAAGGATCACCATGTTCCCCAGTCAACAGGCGTGTAGCTAATCTCAAAAGAGAAAAGGGCTTGCAGTATTTGGGCCTGAGAATTGCCAGAAACACCTCCAAAGATGGCCCATCACCCCCTGGGTTTTATTCCTTTTTTCTTTTCTTCTTTTATATTTTCCATTTAATTGTTTTACTAATTATTATTATTATTACTTAATTAACTAAATTAATTTTTTCATAATAAAATCAGAAAACTAAAATATAATATTTTTATTATTATTTATTAAAATTAATTTCACCCTTAATTAGTTATTTTGTAAATAAATATAATTAACTAACTTAGTTTTAATTAGGTTAATTTTAATATTTTCAAAATAATTTAAAATCAACATAGAATTAGGGTTTTTACTAACTTTTGACTATTTTTTATTTATTTCCTTGAGACATTAAAAAACTAAAAATATTTCTTTTTATTAATTAATTAGTTTCAGGATTAATTTAATTAAGTGCAAAATAACAAAAACTTCTTTCTTTCTCAAAAAAGGGTCAAAACCCTAAGAAATTCTTCGATTCAATTTTTCTCGCGTGTGATTTTTGATTCCTATTATTTTTGATCCCTTATTATGTAACTGCTTCAAGGATGTAATAGTTTTAACTTAGGACCTTTTATCGCTTTTATTTAATTTCCCGCAATTTACTTTTCAAGGGTTGTTTTTGGCGATGTAAATACCCGACACCTTGTAATAGTTTAGCTTTATTTTTCGCAAATATTAACTGCTAGATGTATGCTAACTAGGCTATGCATGACAAGATCTCTCTTAAATTAAAATCAATCGTAGCTCACCATAACATGTATAAAGATAACATAACATGAAACCTGACACACTCGCACATGCCACTCTTAGGGTACGCCTCACTTGGTTGCCTCGACGTGGTCATTTAGTATAGGAAGTTTTAGAGGTCGCCCTCTTGTCCAAAGATCATAAGTTGCATCAAAACGGTTGCCTCGGATAAAAAGATCTAAGACATTAGGGTTACCGCTAAGGCGTCCTAACATTGCTTTAGTGACCACATGTCCCTTAATCGAATTGACCTGAAAACTCCAACGACGATGCTACCTACTCCTCAATAGTGGGATAGTACTGTCTAAAGGACATTTACACAGCTTAATTTCTTTTGAGTAGGTAGAGGTTCTTAGGTACTTTCTCTTTCAAAACAAAACAACTTTTCGCACTTACACACTTTTTCAAACAAAGTTTTCAAACAAACACTTCATACACTCTTGAGGACAAATACAAGAGTTAAATCGAAGTTTTTAAACAAACTTTTTTTCAAAACCCACAAACACAAGAAAAGCAAAATCTTTTGAAAACATAGTGAGCAAGTACCTAAGAGCCCGTGGATAACCACGGATAGATAGGATTCTAACACCTTCCCTTTCTATAATCTACCTCCCGAACCCGAGAAACATCTCGAAAAGGAATTTTGTTGTGCTTTTGTCCTTTCCTTGTTGGAGAAAATAAAAGACGGTGGCGATTCTTGCTTACCGCGACATTTTGCGAAACGCAAACGCGAACCAGCATTCCAAAATAGTCAGTTCTCATTCCCACCGATCACAATTACAATTCATCAAAACATGTCAAAATATGAAACTTGTTCATCAAGAAATCAAAAAGTCAAGATTTCATTTTTTTTCACAACTTTGAGCCAATTTTTCACTATGATACAAGATGATTCAAAGGAAACTTCCAACATAAAAGTTGTAGATCTCAATGAGATATAAAATATTGTATAACACAACTTCTCTTAAAAATGCATGGATTTCAAGTTATGATTTTGTGAATACATGTTCATGAAACTTGGAAACTTAGTGAAATTTTGCCCTATTTTAGGCAGGATTTTAACCTAACTTCATGTTAATTTTTCACATAGTTCCAAGATGAATTTTCCAAAATTTCCAACATATAGGTTGTAGAGGGTGTTACAAGCTTTCCAAAATGTCAAAGAACTCATTGAGATCATGCTTGAGCAAGGAGAATCGAAGGCAAGAAGTTAGGGTTTTCAAACATGAATTACAAGCCATTTTGTGAAGAACACATGAACCAAATCCATGCTAGGCTGCATAATCTTTGCTTTGTAGGCCTCAAAATTGTTTGTCACTCCGTATTAATGTTTTGCACAGCTGCTAGAAGCTTTAATCCAATCATTCAATGCATTGCCCATGCTTAATACTATTTTAGAAAGAAAGGCAACATTGCCATTTTGGAAAAGTGGCTTTATGCACAAAGTCCACTCTTCTTGAGCCTCTAACTTATTTGTTCAGCACACACGCAGCATACAAAGTCAGATAGACATGCTTAAAGTTTGTAACCACTCTAGACAACCTTGTACTATGCATTGGGACAATGTGTATCAAGCTTGCTTCAAAAACAAGAAAAAGAGCCATAACATGTGATTTTTGAATTCTGATCAAGGACAAGTCCCCAAACTTGTTGCTTATAAATAGAGGCACTATTTGTAAGCTAGAACACGAGCTTCAACACCCTGAAAAACTTCTAAACTCCCTCAAATTAGAAATTGCCCAAAAACTCCATTGTTACACAGTTTCTGACTTCGAACTTCAAACTTCCATTTCCCTTGTGCGTTCTTTGGCCTTTTAGTTTCTAAAGCTTCCATACATCAAATACAAACCATCCCTGTCCATGTTACACGACTGTAACTCCATTTCTATCATCCTCCATAACCAAAAACATAGCATTGCAGTTGGACTTCTCTAGACCATTCCAGCCACTCTCAACTCAAGATAAGCATTACATTAGCTTCCTAGAGACTCAAGGAAGCTAACCTGATCATTGCAGCACCTTGAATCAAGCTCAAACTCATTTCACGATTTCCAATTTTGAGGTATTTTTCTTAAACTTCTATCTTCTCATTTAGGCATTGTTAGGCTTGCATTTGTGAAGATAAAATGTAGACATCATTGCCCTAAAACTATACATGTCCATAGATTTCATTTATGTTGCTTGAGCAGGGAGAATTTCAAGTTTGAACCTCTGAAAATATTTAGGTCAGAATTTGGTACTGTTAGAAATTCATGCTCATCTTTGAGAATTGGCTTAAGTTATATTCATATTCAGAATCCTGAGGAAATTTCTAACAAGTTTGATGTTGGAAGTTTTGTGAATGGATGAGAAATGAATGAGTTACAGGTTCTCTGGCTAGAGGTTGAAGATGAAGTTCATTCAGGACTTGATTCATGTTACATATTTATTGTTTTGTTTATATCAACGAATGTATAACCACCCCAGTGGTAAAGCGTGCGCCTGTTAACCTTTGAGACCTGGGTTCGAGCCCCAGTGGTACCCTTTTGTGCATTTTTCACATTTTTCACTTCCTTTTTGTTTTGGTTTGCAGCGTTGGGCCTCCAACATTGGGCCTAGCTATTTTTTGCTTCTTCTAACCCCAATTTCATTTTTGCACCCCCGACTCTTTATTTTCTTTATTATTTCATTTTTCTTTTTCTTTATTTTCATTTCATTTCATTTTTTTTATCGTTTTTATTATTATCATTATTATTATTATTATTATTATTTTTATTATTAAAAAATATAAAAAATATTTTTATTATTATTTTCACACTTATATATTTTATTTTTCTCTATAAAGATAAAAGAACAAAAACATTTCCTTTACATAAATTAATTTCTTTTTTATAATTAATATTAAGATAATTAGGTTTAATTATTATATTATTCTCTTGTAAATTAATTAATTTAGAAATTAGATTTATTTTAATTAATCAATTTCCATATTATTTTCCTTAATTTAAATCCTTTTTCATAAAAATCCCTAAAAATCATATTTAACTTAATTTCTTTCTTAATTAGCTTAAGTTAATTTTATTTAATTTTTATTAATAATTTTCTTAATTAGGTTAAAACCCTTTCATAAAAATCCAAACAAAAATCATTTCTTTTTCCATTTGCATTCTTGCATTATTTCCTTTTTCAGTTTTGTACAATATTCAATATGGTTGTAATAGTTAATTAGATTTAATTTTCTTGTAAAATCCCCATTTGTAAATTTGTATACCCCCTCCCCTAATTATGTAATAACTTAGTATTTTACTTTCCATAATTTATCGCTTTATATAAATACTAGTAATTAGGGTTTGTATGGAAAGATAAAATCAGCAAGTTAGCAAACCCTAATTCAAGATAAAAAAGCATGTAAATCCAACACATTTACACACTTGCATCCTTAGGGTAATTCCACTTTGTTGCCTTACAAAAATGGCCATGTTATGCATGTGGGGTATCTTAGCAAAAATAAATCAAAAATACAAGATCATAGTCCCTCGATGACGCTATCAATGTCGCCGTTCAAAATGATCTTAGCCCCTCAAAGAGAAATGCTAAGATATCTTACAACATTGCTATCATGGCTATATGATGACCCACACTCGTCCCTTTACATCCAAAGATAAGGCTTCTTACCAAATCAATGGTAAGATAGAAATCTCAAAGGAAAGGATGAAATGAACAAAGAATTTTGAGTAGGTAGATTGTTCCTAGTTGCTTACTCAATTTCAAATTAAACACTCTTGCTTATTTTCAAAACAAACACCAACACTTTCAAAAACACTTTCAAAACATTTTCCAAACTTGAAACATTTTCAAAAGCTCAACACTTTGTATACGTTCTTACGAACGAGAACTATCACAAAGTTTGCCTAAACGAAGGCGCCTTTTCAAAATACTTTCAAAAACCACACAAAGCACATTTTCAAACAAAAGAAAGTGATCTAGAAAGAAACTAAGAGCCCATAGATAACTATGGATGAAAAGGGTGCTAATACCTTCCCTTTTCATAATCTACCCCCCGAACTAAAGAAACAATCTCAAAGGTCTTTCCTGTTCTTTTCAGCCTTTCCTTTTGGATAAAAGAAAAGTCGGTGGCGACTCTTGCTAACCATAACATTTGCGATAAAACACAAAACACCCAAGTCAGTTCTCCCACCGTATCACAGAACTGGCGACTCTGTTGGGGTAAACTTAAAAGTGGGGTTACCTTAGAGCTAGATCACCTTTACTTGCTTTCATTTGTTTGCTTTACATTTCTGGTTCCTTGTTTGGGCTTGTTCTAATCCTCTACCTGAATTTTGGGATACCTTATAGGTAAGTATAAATACATTGTGGAAACTGTGTTGGGTATACCGACATGGTCTAAGAAATAACTATGTTACTATGACATATTTGTGGGTACCGGTAGCCCTTGAGTAGTCAAGGAGAATATGGGGCCGCTTAGTGATGTCATGAAGAACTAACTGACTTTTAGAACCTTTACTTGACCAACTTGGACATTAGGACATAGTGAGATGACCGGCTTTGGTGCAGTCCAAAGTTGGTAGATAATCGATACTACACTCATAGAGGTTTGATTTTCGGGATATTTCGGTCACCGTGAAAGAGGCTTGCACTGAAACAATTCTCGAGAAGACAAATTAGTTATATTGAGATCCCTTAGAACCCAGTTACTATTTGTAGGACAGGTTTGAGCCAACTAAACTTTAAGAGGGTACTTACCTATGAGACTCCATGTAAGCCTAAACCTAAGGACTTGTTTGCTTTGTTTGTATATACTTACTTGTACATGACATCATAAACATCATAACATCATATTCATACTCACTAACCATTTCAAGGATTATTGGGATTTATCTTTGTTCTATTTTGCAGGACATGGCTTCTATCCGCAGGAATACTATCCAAGTCAATATTGTAAGGATTCCTCCTCAACTCAAAGAGTTAGCATCAAGGGTTCTTAAGAATTCTCCATTCACCGAAAGTCATGGTCGCCTCTTAAACTTGGTTACCTCCAACACTGATGAATATATGATGAAGGTGCTCTTCTAATTCTTTGATCCTCTACACTATTGCTTCACTTTTCCCGATTATCAACTTGTGCCTACTCTAGAAGAATTTTCACAATTCTTGAGGATTCCCATTCTCAATCAACTACCCTTCAATAGTACGGAAAGAGATCCAAAACCCGAAGAGATTGCCCAAGCATTACACTTGCAACAATCTGATAGCACAACTAATTAGGAAACAAGGAGTGGTGTCAAAGGTTTCTTATCCAAGTTCTTGTTCGAGAAAGCTCAATATTGTTGGAACTCTTTGGACTTACAAGCTTTTGAAGAAATCTTGGCCCTTCTCATCTTTGGGATGGTTTTGTTTCCAAACCTTGACCAACTCATCGATGTAAATGCTATCAAAATCTTCATGTCTCGCAATCCAATGCCTACTTTGTTGGGGGATATCCTACATTTTTTTTCACTCTCGCACTATGAGGAAAAGAGGGATCCCAATGTGTTACACTCCTCTTTTGGCAAGATTGTTTATTTCACATCTTCCCCGATCTGTGTTGAAGAACGAGCAAGGTTTGAGGTCGTCCCATAGGTTGATGACGCTCAGACATTCAAATGTTCATTGGTGTTCCCGATCCTTGGAGAATGTTACTATCATCGACCGTTATGGTGAATTCCCTAATGTCCCTTTACTTAGCATTAGAGGAGGTGTTACTTACGACCCTTTCTTAGCCTTACGAAAGTTTGGTTATGCTCGAAGAGATGGCCCACATGAGATGCTTATCCAAGGAGTGGTATTCGACTACGAGAGTGACGATCAAAGCTACCACCAGAGATTTATACGAGCTTGGAGGATGGTAAGAAAAGTGGATAGCAAGACATTGAAATACAAGAATTCAATTCCCCTTGAGCCTTACCTTAGGTGGGTACGAGCTCGTGCTCAGAATCTTGTGATGCCTTATCCCTCCATCTTACCAGTTATCATGGAACCTGTGGTTAAAGGATATGTTCCCTACATTGTCCTCCACCCCGACATGCCTACATCTCTTGAAGACTTGCAAAAAAGATGGATTCATCTAAAGGAAGAATGAGATACTTTCGAAGTTCAATTCTATGCTAGCAAGAAGAGGGTATTGGAGATTACGAAGCAACTACAAGAAGAGAAAAGTGTGAACGCCTATCTCGCGCCGAAGAGGATGCGTTCAGTCTTTTTATCTTAGAAAGTTATTTTGTAAGCCCAAGAGTCATGTTGTAATCTTTTCAAGTTAATTAATGAAAATTGACGTTTGTTCATTCTTTTGTCTATGCAAATTTAAATTCCATAAATCCTTGAAATCATTTGCATATACATATTCCATGCACCATAACATGACAGGTTTTTCACATAACAGGTTTCCTTATCTTTCTACTGTTTATTTCAGCAAGATGGATCTAGAGAAAACTGTGAAGGATCCTCAGGTACAAAACTCTCAATTCTAAGAGACTCTACTAGCCCTATCCAAGGGGAAGCAAAATATGATGGAATTGCTGGTAGTTAAGAAGAAGCCTAAGAAGAAAGCTCTGCTCAACATGGGTAGAAGGTTCAAAGAGTCAGTTCGTCAGATCTCGGTAGTGGAGGACTCATCTGAAGAGGACGAGAATCAGATTGGTGAGGTTAAGAGTACCCAGGATGATTGTGTTAATGATCAAGCGTCTGATAGTGATGATTATTTTGACGAGCAGTATCCACCCGCAGATGTCAAGTATAAGCAGTTAGAAGACAAATTGAAGGCTGTCAAGTTCCAAGCTGTCCCCGGTTTAGATTTTGATGATTTAGGTCTGATCTTTGGGGTTGTCATTCACCACAAATTAAAAATACCAGTCTTTGCAAATTACAATGGAGTTTCTTGTCCAAAACTTCACCTGAAATCTTATGTGCGCAAGATACAGTCGCACACTGCTGATAAGAAACTTTGGGTTCACTTTTTCCAAGAGATCTTGGCCAAAATGCAACTTGAATGGTTCTACCAGTTAGATGGTTCCCACATCAATACTTTGGAGGATTTAGCTACCGCATTCTACCATCAGTACCAGTATAACGCCTACTTGGTGCCAACAAGGGTTCAGTTGTAAGCTATGACCATGGGGAAGAACGAAGGATTTAAAGAATATGCACAAAAGTGGAGAGACCTGGCCAGTAGGGTTCAACCACCTTTGACTTATAGAGAGCATATTGACATGTTTATGGGCACTTTATCTGGTCCTTTCTTTAACTTGTTGGTAGGATGTTCCTCTTCTGGATTCACCGAGTTAATCTTAACCGGTGAAAGAGTTGAAAGCGACATCAAAAGTGGGAATATCTCTGTGGCATCTGCCTCCACTTCCAATCCTGTAAAGAAACCTTTTTCCGCAAAGAATGAAATCAATGATGTGTACGGGGCAAGTCCCGTACCAAGAAGAATGATCATCCGTCTGTTAATGCTGTCTGAATCTTTAATCAAACTCCTACTCCAAGACCATTTGCAAATCATCAATGTTTTGAAACTCCGAGAAGACAATTTACGAGGTTAGGCATGTCACTTTCTCAAGCCCTTCGACATTTTCTCAAGGCTAATTTAGTGACATTACGCGATCCTCCTGCCAACCCAGATACATCTTCACCAAAGTATAATTCGAACGCTAAATGTGCTTACCACTAAAGTAGCCCCGAGCATGAGACTGACCAATGTTGGGCCTTGAAGAATAAGATTAAGGGTTTGATTGATGACAAGACTATTGAATTTGATCCTCCTCCAACTCCGAATGTATTCACCGTGCTTATGCCAAAACATGACAAGGGTGTCAATGAAGTTAATGTTATGGGTGACTCTGATGAAGAAGCCACATTTGAAGATTGGGTGTACCCTACTACAACGGAGCTGAAGAATTGGCACGCCAAGGACTTCGTGCCCATCTCCTTTATTGAGGAGTAATCTACTTGTTATTTCTTTTCTTTCAATTCAAGAACATTTTGTATGTAATATTTAACAATGAATTTTAAGCCATGTGCCTGGCCCGAGGCACTTTGGTCCATTTGTCAAGGGTTTTATTTATGTTCATCTAATCATATGATCATTCAATACAAATCATTGGACTCTTTTGAATTCAAATCTTTGCATTCATTGTCTTTCTTTTCCTTTAAATACATTTTTAAAAATAGCCATGTATCTTACATGCACACACACACTCTTGCAGGTCCTCATCCACTCTAGATCCTATTGCCAATGACTCTACTATTGCTGACTCTGACTTCGAATGTCCAAATTAACCAAGCCGAAGACGAAAGCGAGGAAGATTGTGAAATATCGGGAGAACTAGCCAGACTTCTATTACAAAAGGAAAAAGCTATTCAGCCGCACGAAGAGTCAGTTGAAGTCATCAATCTGGGTACTGAGACAGACAAGAAGGAAATTAATATAGGGGCTAACTTAGAAGAAGGTGTCAAGATCAGGTTGGTTCCGATGTTGCATGATTATGTGGAGGTATTCGCTTGTTTGTATGAAGATATGCCAGGGTTGGATACTGTCATCGTAGTTCATCGTCTACCAACAAAAGA
Organism: Vicia faba; assembly: GCA_948472305.1. Classification (NCBI taxonomy): domain Eukaryota; kingdom Viridiplantae; phylum Streptophyta; class Magnoliopsida; order Fabales; family Fabaceae; genus Vicia; species Vicia faba. The sequence continues at coordinate 249,811 of CATIWC010000821.1, read as the reverse complement.
AGATTGCCCTCTTGTCAAACAAAAGGTTCGTCGCATGAGGCCTGATATGTCTGAAAATATCAAAGTTGAGGTGATGAAACAATTTGATGAAGGATTCTTAGTTGTGACATCCTATCCCCAATTGATTGCCAATGTAGTTCCAGTGCCGAAGAAAGATGAAAAAGTTCGCATGTGAGTAGACTATAGGGATCTAAATAGGGCAAGTCCCAAGGATGACTTCCCTCTACCACACATTAATGTCTTGGTTGATAATACTGCTCAGCATAAAGTCTTCTCTTTCATGGATGGCTTCTCTGGCTATAATCAGATAAGGATGGCTTCCGAAGACATGGAGAAGACTACTTTCGTTATGCAATGGGGCACCTTCTACTATAAGGTCATGCCGTTCGGATTGAAGAATGCAAGGGCAACATATCAAAGAGCTATGGTAGCTTTGTTTCATGTCATGATTCATCATGAAATAGAGGTCCATGTGGATGATATGATTGCCAGATCACAAACTAAAGAGGAACATCTCGATCACCTGTACAAACTATTCAAAAGATTGAAAAAGTACAAGTTGAGGTTAAACCCTAACAAGTGCACATTTGGAGTACGAGCTGGAAAGCTTATAGGTTTTGTTGTCAGCAATAAAGGCATTGAAGTTGATCCTGCCAAGGTAAAGGCCATCCAAGAAATTCCAGTCCCTCATTCTGAAAAGGAAGTTAGAGGATTCTTGGGTCGTCTCAATTACATTACCCGCTTCATATCTCACTTGACTGCTACTTGTGAGCCAATCTTTAAACTCTTGAAGAAAGATCAAGTAGTCAGATGGAATAATGAATGTCAAGCTGCCTTCGACAAAATCAAAGAATATCTACAAGAATCTTATATTCTCACGCCTCCAATTGAAGTAAGACCCTTGATCATGTACTTGACAGTACTAGAGAACTCTATGGGGTGTGTTTTGGGCCAACATGACGAGTCTGGCCGAAAAGAGCATGCTATTTATTACCTGAGCAAAAAGTTTACTGACTGTGAAACCAAATATTCACTGCTCGAGAAAACTTGTTGCGCTCTGGCATGGGATGCTCACCGACTAAGACAATATATGTTGACTCATACCACTCTGTTGATTTCTAAGATGGACCCAATCAAGTACATCTTTGAGAAACCTGCCCTCTCCGGACGAATAGCCAAATGGAAAATGATCTTGACTGAGTATGACATTTAATACACAAAACAAAAGGCCATCAAAGGAACCGTACTAGCAGATCATTTGTCGCATTAAGATGTTCATCATCATCAATCCATGAACTTCGACTTCCCTGATGAGAACATCATGTTGGTGACCGATTGTGCGAAACCTGGACCGTATAACGGACCTGAAAAAGGATCCCGATGGGCTATGGTCTTCGATGGGGCTTCCAATGCCTTGGGTAACAGAATTTGTTATGTGATCATCTCCCCTGAAAGTTGCCACACTCCTTTCACTGCCAGATTATGCTTTAATTGCACGAACAATATGGCTGAATACGAAGCGTATATTTTGGGTCTGAAGGCTGCCATCGACTTGAGGATCAGACATTTGAATGTGTTTGGGGATTCCGCTCTAGTGATTAGCCAAGTAAAAGGAGATTGGGATAATAAGAACCCTAATCTCATCCCTTACAAGTAACTCGTGCTATCCATGATTCCCTACTTCGAAGAGATCACCTTTGAACACTTCCCTAGGGAAGAAAATCAACTAGCTGACGCTTTGGCAACCATGTCCTCAATGTTCAAGGTCAGGTGGGACAACGAAGCCCCTATGATTACAATTGAGAGATTTGACAAACAATTTGACGAGTCTGGTCAAAAAGAGCATGCTATTTATTACCTGAGAAAAAAGTTTACCGATTGTGAAACTAGATATTCACGGCTCTAGAAAACTTGTTACGCTCTGGCATGGGCTGCTCGCCGACTAAGACAGTATATGTTGACTCATACCACTCTGTTGATTTCTAAGATGGACCCAATCAAGTACATCTTTGAGAAACCTACCCTCTCCGGACGAATAGCCAGATGGCAAATGATCTTGACTGAGTATGACATTCAATACACAACACAAAAGGCCATCAAAGGAAGCGTAGTAACAGATCATTTGGCCCATCAAGCTGTTGATGATTATCAGTCCATGAACTTCGACTTCCCTTATGAGAACATCATGCTAGTGACCGATTGTGCGAAACTTGGACCGTATGACGGACATGAACAAGGATCCCGATGGACTATGGTCTTTGACGGGGCTTCCAACGCCTTGGGCAACAAAATGGGTGTTGTGATCATCTCCCGTAAAGGTTGCCACACTCCTTTCACTGCCAGATTATGCTTCGATTGCACGAAAAATATGGCTTAATACGAAGCGTTTACTTTGGGTCTGAAGGCTGCCATCGACTTGAGGATCAGACATTTGAATGTGTTTGGGGATTCCACTCTAGTGAGTAGCCAAGTAAAAGGAGATTGGGAAACTAAGCACCATAATCTCATCCCTTACAAGGAACTCGTGATATCCCTGATTCCTTACTTCGAATGGATCACCTTTGAACACTTCCCTAGGGAAGAAAATCAATTGGCTGACGCTTTGGTAACCATGTCCTCAATGTTCAAGGTCAGGTGGGACAACAAAGCCCCTATGATTATAATTGAGAGATTCAACGAACCTGCACATTGTTGTGAGCTCGACATTGACGCGGAAAAGCCATGGTACCATGAGGTGATGAGATATATTGAAGCACAAGAGTATCCCGAGGGAGCATCCACCAATGACAGAAAGTTCTTACGAAGATTTTCAGCCAAATTCTTCTTAAGTAACGGGATTTTGTACAAGCGCAACAATGACTCTAATCTACTCCGATGTGTTGATAAGAAGGAGGAAGAGGAAATCATGGAAGACATGCACGATGGTCTCTTTGGTACTCACTCAAGCGAACATACGATGGCCAAGAAAATCTTGAAAGCCGGCTACTATTGGTCAATGATAGAGACTGATTGCCATCAACATTCAAGAACTTGTCACAAATGCCAAATCTATGCTGACAAGGTCCATGTGCCTCATATCCCTATGAACGTCATGACCGCTCTGTGGCCATTTGAAATGCGGGGCATTGACATGATTGGAGAAATCAAGCACACCACTTCCAATGGACATCGCTTCATTCTGGTTGCTATTGATTATTTTACCAAGTGGGTCGAAGCCACCTCTTTTGCCTCAGTCACAAAGAATGTGGTAGCCAGATTCATCAAACACAACCTCATTTTCCACTATGGTATCCCCGAAAGGATCATCACTGAAAATGGGACTAACCTCAACAATGCTATGATTACTGAGATTTGCACTCAATTTAAGATCAAGCATCACAATTCTTCTCCATATAGACCTAAAATGAATGGCACGGTCGAAGCGGCCAACAAAAACATTAAGAATATTGTGCAGAAGATTATGCAGAAGATGGTAGTAACCTATAAGGATTGGCATGAGATGTTATCATTTTCTCTACATGGCTACCGCACTTTAGATAGAACATCAACTAAAGCAACTCCATTTTCCTTATTCTATGGCATGGAAGCTGTTTTTCCAGTGGAAGTTCAGATTCCCTCACTAAGGATTGTGAATGAGGCAGGCCTGGGTGAAGACGAGTGGATTCAGACAAGATTGGATCAATTGAACTTGATCGACAAAAAGCGATTGGCTGCTGTTTCTCACGATCAAACATACAAAAAACGTATGATCAAGGCCTTCAACAAAAAGATCAAGCCGGAGACTTGGTGATAAAGCGTATCATTCTGCCACAAGGAGAATCCAGAGGAAAATGGACTCCCACCTATGAAGGGCCATTTGTTGTAAAGAGAGTGTTCTCTGGTGGTTCCATGATGCTGACTACCATAGATGGTGAAGAATTCCCACATCCTATAAACGCGGACATAGTTAAAAAATACTACACATAAGAGACCTGCTAGGTTGATACACCTGGGAAAAATAAGGGCATCCTGGCAAACCAAAATGTTTGGGAAACAATTAGGGATATATGCAAAAGATTGTACACCCGACAAGTTGAAACCCGAAAGGGCGACTTGGGCAAAAATGGGTATCCTGGTGGGCTGAAAACCCGAAAGGGCGGTCCAGGAAAAAATTAAGGATTGAAAGCGTATGACTATGTCTCATGGAATCACCACAGTCAAATTTATCACCAAGGCCCGGGTTCAAACGGTCAAACATCAATCCAATCAACTTCTGTCAACAGCGAGGAGCATTCAAAGACATTGGGGAAATAGTAGAGTTGGACTGAAATGAGATCATTTCACATGGCTATTTGTTTTGTTTTCAATTTTTGTTTTCCTTTCGATGATTTTTTCTAGCTAGGATCTCCGTCTCTTTGTACAAAAAACGCCTATTCATGGGCAAAATATCAATACAAATATACTTTGAAGTGCAAACTTTCTGCTTTAATTTTGAATGCAAAATTATCCAATGACTAAAATTGAACGAATATATGCATATGAACATAATTAAAACTATTTGGCACATGTGTCCTGCTAAACAGTATCAAGCATATCTTTAGTGTATATGGAATATCCCCACAGAGTTATTTCATTTGCATTATCCCCACAAGACGACTACAATAAACCAATCCTCAAGAAAGTTACATACAAAGTCTTTTTGCATAGGATAATCTCCAGCCAGAGTCTCAATATCTTGGTAGCTCTCTCCCCAGCCAAGTTGAATCCTACAAGTAGAAGCCTTGTGGATCTCTTCCTCAAAGAACTCACTTTGTCAACAGTTCATAGAGTATTCATCAACATGGTTTATTTCCCCAACATACAACAATCGAGGAACCACAAAATTCCCCAGCTTAGTCTATCCTCCCCAGTCGAGTTTGTATTCCCCTAACATAGTCTATCTTCCCCAGCTAAGCCTGGTATCCCCAGCCGAGTATATCCTCCCCAAATTGAGTATATCTCCCCAAGCTGAATCTATCTTCCCCGACTGAGTCCATACTCTCTAATTTGAGTTTTCCTTTCAGACTATTGCAAATAATAGGGCCACAACCCCTAATCCCCAGTAAAGTCGTCAACAAAACTTTTACTATCTCCAAAATCTATTATGAAGCTTGGAGCTGACTAGATATTAGTACAACTTCTGAACTACTATGAAGCCTGGACCCGACCAGATATTAGTACAACTTCCAAACTACTATGAAGCTTGGACCCGACCAGACATTAGTACAACTTTCAAACTACTATAAAGACTGGTCCGACCAGATAATAGTTAACTTTTTAAGATACTATGAAACCTGGAGCCGACCAGATAATAGTTTAACTCTTCAAAATATAGAAGAATCAGGACTCAACCAGACCAAGGTTTAATTTCTTTTCCACAGTAGAGTTTGCCTCTACCCTAACAAGTTATTATGAAGCATGGATCCGACCAGATAGCAATTACCCTCAGAAATTCATTGTGAAACCTGGAATCCGACCAGATAAAAGCTAAATCCCCAAGCAATTTATTGTGAAACCAGGACCCGACCAGATTATAATTAAACTCATCCACCTCAAAAATCTGCAAAGCCTGGATCCGACCAGATATCAGTTTTCAAGCAAGTTATTATGAAGCCTGAAGCCCGACCAGATAACAACTAGCTACAATGTCAGCAAGACACTATGAATCCTTGACCCGACCAGATAATAGTATAATTTTTCCAAAAACCATGAAGCTTGGACTCGACCAGATAGTAGTTACCATTGCAAGTTACTGTAAAGCCTTGATCCGACCAGATAATAGTTAACTTCCTTATCCCCAGAAAGTTGTTGTGAGGCCTAGATCCAACCAGATAAGAATTCAATTTCAAGAAATTTTTTGTAAAGCCTGGAATCCGACCAGATAACAGTTAATTTATCCTTCCTCAGAAAGTTACCGTGAAGCCTGGAATCCGACCAGATAGCAATTGACTTCCTTATCCTCAGCAAATTGTGAAGACTGGATCTGACCAGATAACAACTGACATTCAAGAGATATTCCCCAACAGAAGCATCCTTTCAACATGTTTGAAGATATGTATACTCTTCATCCCCAAGAGTGATCCGGGATTCAACTTTGCAGGAACTCCTCAGCAGCAGTCAGGGATTTATTTTCCCGGACAAACATACATCTCATATTCATACATCATACCATGTACATACAAAATTCATTTAGCATAATACCACATCTGGTGAACATCATGCATACATCTGCATTTTAGTGACTCTTTTTTCCCACAGGTAAAACATCAAGTTTTAGTATAAATTGACCAAAGATTTATGCTGATACTTCTTCTAGTGTTTACCAACATTCCTCCAAATGGCATCTATAAGCCCATTTGTAATACATCTTCGAGTGCAAATTTCTAGGCACTCTGGTGTTCAATCATCTTCCACCTTCAAGTCACGAATGGTGGATCTGCCAATCTAACTCTTCTGGTTTAAGAAGATTGAACAGGGGCAGCTATTGTACCCTAAAATTTGCCCTCTCATTTCTCAAATAATCTCTCACAAGATCTCCTTTGGTTCAAGAATGCACTAGGGTTGATCAGCTCAAGACACCTCCTTAAGCACTGATGACTAAAAATTAGGGTTTGGGATTGCACAAGGATAAATGGACATTTAATGCCACATATGAATCTAATGGATCATTTTGGACCCTAAATATTGCTCATGTCAAGTTTCAAGTCTTGGTGTGGGTTCAATCCTTGCCTTTTGTTTTTTTTCATGTTTTACAATTCTCACATGTTTTATTCTATTTTGTGTAGCACGCAGCGTATAGACACCAAACCATGGTTGGCCTGGTGGAAAACTATACTACTGAAAAGGCAATGGGCGTGGGTTTAATACCCACCTGTTGTACCCCAATTTTTTCCCCTAAGATTCCTTTATCATCTCATATCAAATCAATCACTACAAGATCACACGAGGGTTTGGTTCTTCTCCCTATCTTTAGGCTTGCTCATGAGGAATCACGAAGCAATTTGATTTGTATATTGTGATCATACTTGTTTGTATTGATTAACTTTTAACTAAAAAATATAATGAATGTTTTCTCTAATTGATGATTCTCTAGGTAAGAGCACAACAAATTTCATGAGGTGGATTCATAGGTTCATGAAATTTATTTCCATTCCTTCTTCAACAAAGCTTTATTGAGATTCAAGCTTCATTATTTAATGTAATTTATAGTAATATCATGACAAGGTCTACTATTATTCATCATGCCTCAATTTGGTAAAGAAAATCAAAAGATGCAAGATTAGATTGAAGAAGTTTGACATAAATGGACAAGTTCTTGATTTCTTGATCCCAAGTGCATAACTCTCTCAATTCTTAATATTTTGAGTTGGTTTTTGTTTCTATGGGTCATTTTTATCATCCACAACAACTTCTATTCACATGGAAAGATTTATTGTGCAAGGAAGATTGTCAAAATTGAAAGGGTTTTCCAAGTTATTTTGGTGCTCTAGGAGCTAGGGTTTTGAACTTCTAAAGGCTATATCTTGCTCATCTTTTGGTATTTTTGAGTGATTCCAAAGACCTACTTCTCTTTAAAGATTTATCAACCAATCACTTCAAAAATTTCAAGAAAATATTATGTGGAAGATGCCTAATGATGAAGAAATATTACAAGTCCTATAGAAAGGCCATCAAATTCCCTTATGTGACTTCAAAAGATCATAACTTAGTCAATTTTTATCTCCTTGAGCCCATTATTTTTCCATAATTATCTTAAGGATGTGAAATTCAACTCTTATTTCATATGCAAAGCTTGAAAATAAATGGAAGTTGCCCTAAGAATGCAAGAGATTATAGGTCATCTCATGATTTTTCACCAATTTTGCAAGACCATAACTTTTTCAATACTTGGTATTTTTGAGTGATCCAAGTTTCACAATTATCTTTGGGAAGTCTACTTAAATATAGTATCATTGATAAAAGCTTAATTTTGGAGGAAGGCCTTGTTTGAAGTCAAAACATTATAGGACATTTTTTGAGAAAAACTTAGAATTTTTCTATGTACAAAAAGTCAGCATCATTTTCTCAACTTTGACTCATCACAACTTCTAGCTCAAGTATCCATTTGATCCCATTCTTTTCACATTGTAAAATGTGTGACCTTATCTTTCAATTTCTTCAAAAATCATTCCCTAAGACTCCTTGAATTATGAATACCATTGATTCAAAGTTGGTACCTTAAAATTGACTTTTTCCTCCAAGTCAGAATTTGAAATGCATAATTCAGCTTCTAATCACTAAATTTATGCGTTTTTTTACTTCTAATCATGTTTAACAATCTTCCAGAAGTGATTAGCACCTTGAAATGCAAGTTTTGGTTGAGTTTTGAGCAAAATATGAGTCACACTTTTCATGCTTGCAACTTCACACGAATTCCCTTTAAACTTCATCATTCCACATGCTTGAGCATCCCATTTGCTTCCCTATAAATAGAGGTTTACAATCACTCATTTTCTCAATATTTTTATAGCCAATTGACCCTTGTTCATATCCCATACGCACTCTGAATTTAAATTTTTGATTTCTTGCTTTCTCTCTCCAAAACAGAAAAAGCTCCATTCAGTTAGCTTCATTGAACTTCTCTGAAGCTAACCACACTCTTACCCTCAAGAATTGTAACCTATACTGATCTACAGAAGTCCAGTCTCAGAGCCACCTTGTGCTATTTTGTTCAGGTAGATTCCTTGGTTAAATAGATCCAAATAAAAGACTAATATACTCTCCGCATCCTTCAAATTCTCGTGTTTTTAATAATTTGCAATTTCATTGAGATTTGAGTGAGATATTCCAGAATTTCGTGCTCGCTATTATTTCTGCATTTTCTCAATTTACGCCTTGCTCAGTTTATATAAATCTGGCATGATGGCACCATTAGAATCGTCTTGAAGACACGAATCTAATGGTACCGGTCTGGAGTGCTAATTTTATAGTTTGTGGAATTCAATTTAAGGTTGGTTGGAGGTTGAAGACGATGACATGTCCGTCTTCAACCAATGATGTTTAGCCACGTTATTTTTTTGAAATAGATTTGGTGTTTCACTTTACCATGCGCGAGTATTATGAGCCCTAGGATATGATTACTTTAGTGAGTCAGACTCCATCCAACGTGCCACATTTTAAGTTATTTTTATTTTATAAAAAATAATTAGGTGGGATATTCAATAAAGTTCATGACATGCACAGCGTGCCATATCCACTGGATCTGTTTACTAATGCGTTTTAACAATGATCACATGGTCCACATTTTTTGGTTTGTTATTTTATTTTCTGATTTTTTATTTTAATTGATTTAAACTTCAAAAAATCGTAGAAAATTCATTTCTTACTCAAAAATTATGAAAAAATTCACAAAAATATTTTCAAATATTCTCTCCCTGATTTTTACTTTTTCATGATTTTATTTTAAGATTTGTTATTTTTATAATTTATCCTTTATTTTAACTTGTTTTTAATCATTTAAAAATACTTTTTGATGTTTTTAAATTCTGAAATTTTTTATAGAAATCGTTTTACCCATTTCTGACTTTCTGATATTTTCTAGAATTTTATCTTGACTTCTACTATTTTTTATCTTTTTCTTCATTTATTTGAGTGATTTTAATTAGTTTAAAAATACTTTCCTGTTTTAAAAAATCACCAAAAAATTATAAAAATATTTGAGGTCAACTCTGACTTTTCCATGGTCTTTTTAAATTTTCCTTTGATACTTTGAACATAGTTTACTATTTTACCTTTTATTTTCATTTTAAAAACCATTTTTCTTTTTTGCTTTATTCATTAAATGCAATTTTTTTAATATATTCTGGCTATGTGATTGTTGATCATAAACTTCATTAACATCATTGGATCTTGAGTGTTGAGTTTAACTCCACTAAAATGGATGGATGACTTTAATGATAGTTTGATTAAACTTTTGAATCAAATGTATCCCCTCCCTCTTCATCTCATCCTCTTCTTCTTTGTGTTACATGTTGTTAGAGGATGATCTACATATCATCACTCCAAACATATGGCACATAGATTGCTATTGACTGGCCTCAAATTAGGCCTGACTTCTATATAAGTCCACTTACAATTGCTTAACATAGGGCTAAATTTTGTCCCGATTCGAGGAATGATCATTCGTTTCCCAAACCTATGTTTGCAAGCCCAAGTGTGTTTAATTTGAAACCTTTGATCCATTAACCTTAAGGTTCATTGTTAGGAGGCTTTGGTCTTATCAATCCCCTAATGAATCTTTATAAATTTTGGAACTAAGTGAATCATTTAAACATCGTTGATCATTTATTGTTGCGTTGAAATTTTGAAATGAATGATATACTTGACAAAAAACAAATGAAACTTGTTGTTGAGAGGCTTTGATTTTATCAATCTTCTAATGCATTTTCAAATGCAAGTTTCAAGATGGTCATTCAACTAACTTCTAATTTCTAACAATTGACTTTATTTTATGCTTTTACTTTATGCTTTTTACTTTAAGCACATTTATTTTAACACTTTCATTTCATGTTATTTTCATATTTGCTCATTTGGGTATTTATCTTTATGTAATTTTGTTTTTCTCACTTGAGCTTTTCATTTTGTTTTTGAAGATACCTAATAATCAACTTGAACCATAAAAAAATTTAATGTTACTTGGACTATCTGGTTACTATCCTTGACATTTTGGAGTTATGGACTTCTTGGACTTAGGATTAGAGACCTTGACCTACCTTGAGACCCGATGACTTCTATTTCTATTTTGTCTAGAGTTATTGGGGTTTACTCCAATACATCGGGTTGTTTGTTTTCTTTGTGTGCAGTTTATTCTGATTATATGCTTTGGCTATGATTGGGAGTTCATCTGTATACAATTGTTACTTTGCTTGTTTGGTTTCAATCCAAAGATGGGAATTCCATATTAACTCATTGTGTCAAGTGTTGGATTCTTGTTGGTTAGAAGGTTCTTTTCCCTAGCTTTTACATTATTATTTAGGATAGTCCCTTCATCTCCTCCCACCTTCTTTAATTTCAAAAATCTTCCCCCTCCTTTCAAAACTATTCTTGTTTTCAAACTTGAATCGCTTTCACAATAAACTTGGACTTATGTCCATGCATTTTTAAAAATATTTTCTTAATCAACTTAATGATACTTTGACATTTTTTGTGAGAAGACAAAAAGTCAATCAATCTCAATCAAACCATCTTTGCAACTTTGGATTTTTGCTTTAAAATTTTTCTTAAAAGATAGACTCTTTTCAATCCTTGTAGTGATGCGAGCTACTATACTTTTACGATATGTAGTAAAGTGAGATATTTTCCACATGGTTGTTGAGCAAGGCTTTGTTGATTTTAAAATTCCAAGTCATATTCTCCACTTTGAGATGACGAAATTCTCCTTTCTCATAATCGTGGGTAGTAAGTATGTTTTTCCACTCAGATAAGACGATGATGTCTTATCTCTTAAAATTAACCAACACACTTGTGTTTTAAAATTTTTAAAGGTGAACTACGAGTATCCTGATCCTATATTGCACAAAAGGTGGTGCGTATGCACTAAAGGTTCGCAACCGCGGCGGGTGCAAAAAATGTAAAAAATACTTCTTTTCTCATCCCCACAATATATATTTGTATACAACTCTTATAGCCAAAATACACAAATTTTCAAAGAGGTTCCTATGGAGTACCGTAGATGTTTAGGGTGTTAATACATTCCCTTTGCATAACCAACCCCCGAACTAGATTCTCTCCCCATCTTTTTTGGGTTATTCTCTCTTTTCCCATTCCTTTGGAAACAATAAATCACAGTGGAAATTTTTATTTGATCTATGCGAGTAAAGTCAATCCAACGACTTTGTCTCAACATTTCTACCGCTACAAAAAAAAATAGGGACTTCACTGGAGAAAGAATAACCAAATGCTGGTCCATCCCTAAGTGGGTTGAGCCTATCTTTTTTTATTTATGTATGTGATATTGTTGTTTTTATATTATATGTTATATATATGTTTGTCTGGATTTTCCTGGTTTTCAGGGTGCTTGATGATTTCTCATAAGTCATCTACCAGGACTTGGGCAAACTTAAGATAGGACGGGAGGTATAGCCATGTTAACTTTGTGGGAGTAATCCTAAAAAAAGAGACATGTGATCTCCCACTAAGTGGAGGCCCCTTTGACTGTAGTGTCGTTTACCGAGTAATCGGGAAGATGTGTTACTTTCAACCTGGGAGCCTGCTGAAATTGAGGATCATAGAACCTTGAACCCATCTTGGCATTTTAGGTGTAGTGCGGAAACTATGATGGAGTAATCCGGAAATGGTTGTCACGCGACACGACACTCATACGAGTATTTCTTGAGAGTATTACTAATTACCGAGTCAATCGAGACGTTGGTAATATCTGAAGGAAGGATGTAGACTCTGGAAACCTCTTAGAACCTTGTTAGGTAGGTGATAAACTATTAGACCATACCTTGTGGGTAGTACCTTTGACCTCATGCTCGTGACGTCAAACATATGAACCCCCCATGTTTGTAATCTTGTGTGTGATTGTTGCATCATGCATTTATGCACCCATGAGCATCTTTTAAAACATTTTGGTTCAAGGGACTTAAAGTTGAATTTTTGTGAATATCTCAGGTACTTTTGACCATGGATTCTTGAAAAAGAAAGACTCGGAAGTACTGTTTCAAGAATCCTAAGATAAAAGATTTGATGAGTCTAATTCCCGAGATTGAGAGTTCTATATATTTTCGAAAGAAGTATGGATCCATCGTGTCTCTCATTAAGATCAGGATGAAGGAGGGGATTCTCTCGACTTTGGTCCAATTCTATGATCCGATGTATAGATGTTTCACTTTCCCTGATTATCAGTTGATTCCTACATTGGAGGAGTATTCTTATCTAATGGGCTTACCTATTACCAATCATGTTCCTTTAACGGGTTTGGAGGAGGAGCCAAAGTCTCAAGAGATTGCTGTTATGGTTCATTTGGAGAAGTCTGAGATTGAGGCCCACATGACTACCTAAGAAGGAATTATAGGATTACCTGCTCAGTTTTTATTGGAGAAAGCTCGCTACTTTGCTAGGATGAAGAGTACGATTTCTTTTGAGGCTATCTTTGCTCTACTTGCATATGGGTTGTTCTTATTTCCGAACATCGACAACTTTGTGGATATCAATGCCATCAGGATGTTTTTGATAGGGAATACCGTCCCTGCATTATTAGGAGATGGTTATTACTCCATTCATCTCCAGGATTCTTATCATGGAGGGATGATCATCTGTTTCACGCCTTTGTTGTATCAGATGTTTATTTCTCACTTACCTCGATCTGATGTTTTCTGGGATATCAAGAAGGAACCTGGTGAGCTCCGAAGATTGTGGCCCTCACTCATTCAGATATGTTTGGTATCATCAAGCTTACCATGATGTAGAGATTCTCGATAGTTGTGGTAGTTTCCCTAATGTACCTCTTCTTGGTACAAAGGGAGGTATTAACTACAATCTCATTCTCGCACGACGACAAGTTGTATATCCGATGAGAGACAAGCCAAATAGTATTCATCTGAGTGGTTTATTTCTTAAAGAGGGAGGGGATCATAAGAAAGATAAGGAGGAGATTGCAAAGGCTTGGTTCCATATTCACAGGAAGAGTAGAAAGGACTTGGGACCTAGAGGAGTTGTTTCTTTGGAGCCTTATCTCCGATGGGTACAAGAAAGGGAAATTTAGTTGAAGATGTCATATTCCTGTGAAGCACCTATGCCTGATATGTTTGTGAAGACCACTCATCCCCTTTTAGATGATGTGGAAGAGCTTCACCTTGCCCTAGTCAGGATGCAACAGGAGAAGGAAGCTTGGAAGAATAAGTGTCAGACTTTAGAGATGTCCTACCAAGCAGACTTGAAGGAGAAGGATGACTTGATCGATATTCTTGAGAGTCGTCCTATCGAGCTCGATTAGGACTTAGTCATTCACTTCCCAAATCTAGTGATTAGGAAGTGGTTGCTGACAGGTATGCAGAAGAGAACAAGCAGTTCAAGGCTCAGATTGTAAGATTCACAGGAAAACGTCAGTGTGTGGAGTGATCTTCGTTAGCTTTGCTTTGTTAGGATTTTAGATTATATCTTTTATTTTACTTGGGATTGTTGAAACTTGTACTAAAAATTTGTAATCCATTTTGAAGTTATTATAATGAAATCTTCAGTATTTCAAAATGTGTTGGTACTTTAATATTTGAAAAATTGTCTATAATTCTTTGAGTTCCTTGAAATATTAAAATAAATCATGTGCATCGCATGTCATGCATCATCTTGTACATATTTCTTGAATTTATGTTTGTACCCAGGTGTCTTACTCAATTTCTCTACGTCGTTCAACAAACTGCCTCACCGGTACAAAACTCGGGCTAATTCTAGGAATAAAATGGAGAATCTTGAACAAGAGAATCGCAAGCTACATGATGAAGTTACTGTTTTGAAGGCCGGTATGGACAATATGACTGTTTTGATGGAATAATTGGTGGCTGCTCAGAATCAGCCACCACTTGCTCATCCTCAACAAATAACAACTGGTTCTGAAGGTCCATCAGTTCTCGTTTTTGTTACCCCAATAGTTTCTCAGAATCGTATGCCTCAGGGTTACCCGTGGGGAATTCCATAAAAATTCATGCCATAAGGTTTTAATCTTGACACTCAAGTTTCTCCAGTTATGCAAGTTGCTGCTAGAAATGAGATCCACTATATTGCATAACTGGACCTCCTATGGTGCATATTACTCCTGCTGCTAGAAATGAGATCCACTATATTGCTCTAGTTTTAATGATGAAGTTTAACATCATGTTCCTCCACCGAGTGAAAGTGTGGGTTTCTATGACCGGTTGGATGAATTTCAAGTCCGATTTAATGAGATGCAGAAGGAAATGAAGGCCCTTCGAGGAAAATAATTGTTTGGACAAAACGTCAGTGAGCTCTTCCTAGATCCCAATGTAAATGTGCCAACAAAGTTTAAAGTACTATAATTTGAGAGGTACAAGGGCAAATCTTTCCCTTGTGACCACCTTGTGATGTATATCAGAAAAATGTCTACCCATACTGATGATCAGTGTTTGCTCATTCATTTCTTCCAAGATAGTTTAACGGTGCTACTCTGAAGTGGTATATGAGTCTGGACAATAGTAGTATTTGTACCTTCAATGATCCGGGGGAAGCCTTTATCAAGCGGTACAAGTATAATATGTTCATAGCACCTGACCGTGACCAGTTGAGGGCAATGGCTCAGAGAGACAAGGAGTCGTTCAAAGAATATGCGTAGAGATGGTGCGAGATAGCTGCCCAGGTGGTGCCACCTATGGGAGAACAAGAAGTGAACAAAGTCTTTCGAAAAACCCTTGGATCACTTTATTATGAAAGGATGGTCGCCAGTGCGCCAAGTGATTTTACCAAAATGGTAAGCATGGGTGTTTGTTTGGAAGAGGCTGTCAGAGAGGGGCGTTTGACAAGAGATGAAGGGACAAAGAATTCATCGTATGGTTTCTCTTGGAAGAAAGAAAGTGAAACGAATGCTGTTATTGGAGAAAGGAAGATTAGACTAACTAGAAAGCATCAATGGTGCCAGTAATAGTTTGCTTCTTTGACTCTAGTCGTCAATGTAGCTTTAACCATTGTTGCCTATTAGAGACCATCTTCTCAGGGAAATCAAGGGAAAATTAAAAAGAGAGAAGCTTTTGACTCTATTCTAATGAGCTATGTAGAGTTACTCCCGACTTTGATTCAGAAGAAGTTGGTTCAGACTAGGCCACCCCCTGTTATACCATCACCTTTACCTTGGTATTATAAGGCAGACCAGACGTGTGCTTTTCATCAGGGAGCACCGGGGCACAATATTGAGAACTGTTATCCTTTGAAATATGAAGTACAAAAGATGGTGTGATTTGGACTTTTATCCTTTAAAGATGTTGGCCCTAACATGAAAGATAATCTTTTTCCAAAGCATGGAGGAGCAAATACTCTAAACATGGTTGCTGGTTATCCATGCGACTTCTGGATTTTTGATATCAACTTGGTTAGAGGAGATTTAATAAAGATGCATACTGACCTCTGTGAGTTTAGTTACTATACGCATGACCATGTTGGTTATGATATTTGCAGTACTGATATCTGGGGATGTGATAAGATAAAAGTTGATCTTCAGGAAATGATGGATGAGGGACTCATTCATATAATCAGGCCAAGGGCAGAGTATGAAGAAGATGTGAATATTGTCCTTGGATGTTTTGGAGAATTCCGTATTTTTTCTTGAATCATATGAATGATGATTTGGTGCAGTTGCACGCTACCTTCTGTCACATGGATGGTCAAGAAGAAAACCATTATGGGTCTTGTCAGATCTGCTACAGAGATTCTCGTGATTGTTTTATAGTGAGAAAGAGTGTTCAGTTGTTAGTGTACAATTGTAATATCAAGATTTCAGGCAATAGAGATGATTACCGTGGGATTAACTTGATTTAAAATTGCTCGGTCGAAACTATGCCAAGATGATGAGTATGCTTCTGGGGATGAATTATTTTCTGCTGATGAAGATATGTTCTCCAGCAATGATTTTGTGATGTCTAAGTATTCTGAAGAGGGGCTGAATGTTATTGTGCCTTGTTTTGGTGTTCCTTCCCCTATAGAGATTGAGTACCATAGCAAGCCAATTCTTGCTCCAGTGGTGATTTGCTTGTCGGGTCGTGTTCCTTACGAATCTGACAAAGTCGTGCCATATAAATACAATGCTACAATCCTAGAGGATGGTATTGAGGTTCCCATCCAACCTTTGTCTGGTGTCAAGAATATTGCTGAAGCCAGCCGAGTAACCCGCAGTGGCCGTGTTTTCGCACCTGCCATTCGAGGGAATGTTAATGCTGATAAAAAGGTTGTTGAAAGTACTGAACCTAAGAAAGCAGTATGGGAATCTAGTGGTACTACTATGGAAAAATATGTGGATGATATATTGAAGATTATTAAGATGAGCGACTACAAGATCGTAGATCAATTGTTGCAGACTCCATCAAAGATATCTATTCTAGCCTTGCTAATGAACTCTTCTTCCAATAGGGAATCTTTGATGAGAGTGTTGGATCAAGATTTCATGGAAAGTGATATGCCTTTAGACCAATTTAGTAGTGTTGTTGGGAATATTATCTCCTGTAATAACCTGAGTTTCTGTGATGATGAGCTGCCTGATGAAGGAAGGAATCATAACTTGGCTCTCCATATCTCCATGAACTGTAAGAATGATTCATTGTCAAATGTGTTGATTGACAATGGATCCTCTTTAAATGTCATACCAAGGAGCATGCTTATGGAGTTGAAGTACCAAGGAACTCCCATGCGCCCAAGTGGAATAATTGTGAAAGCTTTCGATGGATCAAGGAAACCTATCATCGAGGAAGTAGATTTTCCTATTCATATAGGCCCGCATTTATTTCATATTACTTTCCAGGTTATGGATATTGTTCCCGCTTACAGCTGTTTACTGGGACTGTTATAAGATAATTTGTTTCTACATCCCTGTAAGAGTTTAGATGATAACAAACACATGATATATATATATATATATATATATATATATATATATATATATATAAGGAACAAATATGCTCGCTAATAAAAGTATATTTATATGCAGGGAAGTTCGGATGTGAAAAGGATGTTCTGATGTATGAAGCATAGAAGATCTGCTAGAACATCACTAGAAGTTCTGATCATGTGAGCATAGAAGATGAGAGTATTATGATATAATCAAAAGCATCCTTCTTAGAAGCGAATCTGTGTGACACGCTTATATGAAGAAGTTTTGTTACAATGTTTGAATGCACCAATGCTATGAGACAGGATCTCTAATACTCTGATCTGTTAAGTTCTTATTCAAGAAGTAAGGGACTCCCAACGGTAACATTCATCATCCAGCTTGAGAAGTTCTGAAGCGTTACAGTTTATCAATGCATATCAAAAGTAACGTCTATAAAGAGACAAGAATCTACGGGTTTAGAAAGATCATTAATTCGTGTTATGAACATTCCAAAAGCATCTTCTTAAGTCACTGTTGCATGGCCTATATAAAGAAGACGAAAAGAATAATTCAAGTGATGAACTACTGTGCACGAAAAAGAAAAGCATATTTACCCAGTTCTACCTAGCAATCTTAAATTATGTAATACATCACGGTTGTGATATTTTTTTATTTAGAAAAATATTTGTACACACTCAATTATATTATTTTGTAATTCCTTGAGAAAACCGAGTTGTAGTTTTAGACTCAAGAAGACTTTGGCAGTTGTCAAAGTAGTTTTGTAATAAAGATTGATTAGTGGATTAAGACCTCGTTGGAGAGAGGAGAAATAACCTTGGCGGGTGGACTAGAATAGTTTGAGTTCAAACGAACCAGGATAAAAATCAATGTGTTCTTTTCATTAAGTTTTAAGATCTCAATTCAACCCCCCTTGTGTTTTTCCATTCTTTAATTCCCATTAGAGCGTCTGGTTCTGAGTACAAGCACTTAACTGTGTCAGTAAAAGATCCAAGCTTAGAAAAACACTATGGTGGGACCAAGTTAGAACATCAACAATGATTATCATGATGAGAAAGATAGAATCAAAAGCAGACCCCCAATATTTGATGGTGAAAGGTTTGATTATTGGAAAGACATAATAAGAAGTTTCTTTCTAGCTTATGACGCTCATCTTTGGGATATGGTGACTGATGGGTATATGCATCATGTTGATGAAAGTTGTCAGAAGATTGACAGAAAAAGAATGACAGATCATCAAAAGAGAAATTTCAGAAATCATCACAAGGCCAGAACTATTTTCTTGAGTTCCATCTCATACTCAGAGTATGAGAAGATCACAAACAGAGAGTCAACAAAACATATATTTGATTCCTTGATAATGACGCATGAAGGAAACACGGAAGTCAAAGAAACCAAAGCTCTTGCGCTCATTCAGATGTATGAAGCTTTCAAAATGGAAGAAGATGAAACCATTGAAACAATGTTCTCAAGATTTCTAATTCTGGTTGCTGGGCTAAACGTTCTGGATAAAGGGTAATCAATTGCTGACCATGTAAAGAAGATCATCAAAAGTTTACCCAATAAATGGAGATCCATGGTCACAACATTAAAACTAGCCAAAGATCTGGATAAAATTTCTCTTGAAGAACTTGTCATCTCCCTGAAAAGTCATGAGATAGAATTAGAACAAGATAAGCCTCAAAATCAAGGTAATTCTCTCGCTCTGAAATATAATAAATATGAAACAAAATTCTTGCAGGGAAAAGTAGAAGTAGAAAACTCTGGTGAATCCTCATCAGAAGAAGACGAATTGTTCCATCTATCCAGAAGAATCAATCAGCTGTGGAAGCACAAGTAGAGGAAATTCAGAAATTCCAAAAGAACAGGGAGTCACTCTGAAAAATCTTATGGATACAGAAAATCCAGTAACAGAAACATTACCTGCTATGAATGCAATGAACAAGGTCACTACGGGAGCGACTGTCCAAATCCTCAAATAGAGAAACCTAAAAAGAAGCTCTCTAAGGAAAAGAAGAAAAGACTTATGGAAAAGTGGGATGACTCTGAATCTTCTGAAGATGGAATAGAAACAGAAGATGAACGAGCCAATATAGATCTAATGGATAACTTATCAGATGGTGTGGAGGTTCTCATCCAACCTTTTTCTGATGTCAAGAATATTGTTGAACTTGATGGAAACCAAAAGCTTACATGCCTTGCATCATACTTTGTATTTTATTTTGATTTAAATGATATTTAAATGAATAAAATTAAAATAAATAAAAATTAAAATCACAATGGTGCATGAGTGAGTTTAGGGGTCCTTGAGTAAGTCATAAACATTCTTGAGTCCCAAAAGATCGGTCAATGAACTTAAAAATGCAATTTTGCTCAAAGTTGACTTTTTGCATTTTCACCAATTTGCTCAATTTGAATTGGTCATAACTTGCTCAATTTTAAACTTTTTAAGATGATCTTTTACTTTTTAGAAGGTTAAAAATGTACCCTACAATCTCTATGTTGACCATTTTTGCATTTAGATCACTTATCTTGATGTAACTTGCCTTGACAAAAAGTGCCTTTTATTGACTTTCAAAAAGGACCTATAATGTGTTGGCTCATATCTTTCCAATGATGCATTTTTTGAACTTGAGGACAAAAGAAAAGTTTTAGGGAATTGAATTTTCTTCACGATGAGCTTTGGTTGGGGCAAAATGGATGAGGTATGTGAAATTTATGCTTAGTGAAAGTTCAGTGGACTTTCTCTAGGAAACCCTAATTTAACAATTTTCTATTCTTGATGATTTGAGAGCATTCCTTGAGGAATCATGATAAACCCTTGATCAAATGATGGATGTCACTCCAAAATGTTGATGTTGACCAAAAATCTTGAAGCTTAACTGTATATTGACCATAGTTGACTTTTTGACCCAATATAGTTGATTTCCAGTCATCTGAGCAATTGACTGAGAAAACTTGTGATGCAAGGCATGAAACTTGGCATGGACCTTCTTGAGGACATATTAGAGACCATGGAAACCACTTGTTGTATTTGAAACCCAAAATTCTTTGTGAAAATTGAAAAACTAATTGGAAGTCCAATGCTTAGGAGGAGAATTTATCTAGTCAATTTTGGTCAACCTTGAGTATTTGAGGACCTCTAGGAGCATGTTTTGAGTAAAATGAGGGGGAAAATTTTAGGGTGCAACAGCTACCCCTGTTCAATCGTCTTAAACCTGAGGATTTAGATCGGCTTGTCTGCCTTTCATTATCCGGAGGTAGAAGATGATTGAACACTAGAGTGCCGAGAAATTTGCGCTCGCCGGTACACAGAATAATGTTGTCAACTGATGGTATGCTTGAATGGGCTTAAAAGATGCCATTCGGAGAGATGATTGAGAGTCGTCGGAGATGGGCTTATAGATTCCATCCAAAGTAACTGTTGACTTCATACTGGAAAAAGTATCAGAATAAATCTATGGTTGATTTATTAGAAGCCAGAAAATATACATATTCGGCTTTGACTGGAGATGTGTCAGAATAGACCCATGGTTGGTTCTATTTGAGCCATAAAATGTCTTTTACTTGAAGAAGTATTAGAATAAATCATTGATTAATTTAATTTGAGCCAGAAAAGGTCCACTTGGAGAAGTATCTGAATAAATCATTGGTCAATTTAATCTGAGCCAGTGCCTATCTACGACCATCTTTAACTGGGAGAAGTATCAGAATAAATCTTTGGATGATTTAATCTGAGATAGAAAAAAGGTCTACTGGAAGAACTATCGGAATAAATCTTTGGGTTGGTTTATTCTGAGCCAACAACTATCTATGCTTATTTTTATCTGGATGAAGTATCAGAATAAATCTTTGGTTGATTTAATCTGAGCCAGAAAATGTCTTCAACTGGGAGAAGTATCAGAATATATCTACACCTAATATAAGTTGAGCCAGAAGAATGTCTTTGTTGTCTTTAACTTGAAGAAGTATCAGAATAAACCTACAGTTGGTTTAATCTGATCTAGAAAAAGGTCTACTGGAAGAAGTATCAGAATAAATCATTGGTCGATTTAATCTGAGCCAGCGATTATCTACGACCGTCTTCAACTGGAATAAGTATCAAAACAAATCATTGATTAATTTAATCTGAGCCAAAAGAGGTCTTTGTTATCTTTAACCGGAGGAAGTATTAGAATAAATTATTGGTCAATTTACTCTGAGCCGGAAAAAGGTCTGCTAGAAGAAGTATCAGAATAAATCAATAGTCGATTTAATCTGAGCCAACATATATTTAGTTTTTTTTTTTGTTTTTTTCATCTGGAAGAAGTATCAAAACAAATCCTTGGTTGATTCAATCTGAGCCAGAAAATGTATTCAACTGGAATAAGTATCAGAATAGAACTACATCAAATCTAAGTTGAGCCAGAAGAATGTTTGCTGGAAGAAGTATCAGAATAAAACCTTTATTTGATCTATTCTAAGCCAGAAGAAGTTGTTTCTGATAAGACTACTTGTTCCTACCAGTAATTGATGATGTTAGTCTTGTTGATATATCTTTTTCTGAAAAGGTAAAGAGTTAGCTGCATGCAATGTCATGATGTATTAAATGCATGGTGGAATAATGTTCTCAACATAAATGAGACCGTGATGCATGTGTTTTGTATGCATGTGCTATGACATTTGTAAATGATGTATGAACGTGAGCGTATCAATTGCTCTTTGTAGTGTTGTTGAACTGAGGAAAATAAAATCCTTGACTGCTATTGGAGATGAAGAATGTATTTCCTTACTATTTTTTGAAGTTAAGTTTGTTGGGGATTCCCGCTTTCTGTCTAAGGATATTCCACTGGATATTTTATTTTTTGAGAGATTAAACTTCACTGGGGATGGATTTCCGTAGCTAGAGAAATACTCTATTGGGGAAAAAAGCTTCGTAAACTGCTTAGGGATTTTTATGGAACTCTGTTTGGGGAGTCCAAGAAATCCATAGACCATGCTGAGGGATCCTCCAAGATGCTAAGGAAATGACTAAACCTTCTTATCTATTTGAAGATGTCGGACTATCTGAAATCATTAGGCAATATGCTGAAGATATGGCGGTGAACTATGGGAAGATACCTATGTTTCTGTACCTACTGAGGAATGTACCCTTGTTGATGAGGAATTTTATGAAAATAATCCCTTAGGGGTGTTCTTTGGGGATTTACAGATGGTTTTTTGACATTGTCCCAACTCTTAGAGCCTTTAGTAACCGTCTTTCTGTTTTTATGCATATATTTGTAAGAGGTAATCATATTCAAATGCATATGTTCATTTAAAATAATCACTAGACGTTTTTGCAAAAAAAAAAAACAGAAATTAAAAACAAATAGTTTTGAACTTTAAAAGAGGAATTTTGTTTTGATTTGAGAAAGTCTGCCTATAACAGGCATCTTTGTACAAGGAGATGGACATCCTAATAAGAGAAATGTCGTCATAAAAATGATAAACATACAAAGTGGTACATAAAAGAGAACAACTATGTGAAATAATCCCATTGGGTTCCCATTCTGCTATTGCCTTTATATCTTTCAGTGTCTCATCCCTTTGCTGCTTGGCAAAAGCTGACTGGATTGATCCGTGCCATTCAAACTTGTCAATTTGATAATGAATTCTGGCTATAAGGTGATCCAACAGGACATAGTCATACGCTTTTAATCCCTAATTTTTTCCTGGAGCGCCCTTTCAGGTTTTCAGTCCACCGGGATAGCCTTTTTTGCCCAATCCGCCTTTTTAGGTTTTTGACTTGCGGGGTGTACATATTTTTTCATATATAGCCCTAATTTTTGCTCGAACCCTTTTGGTTCACCGGGATGCCATTGTTTTTTCCTAGGTCGGTCAACCTAGCAGGTCTATTTTCATGCATAGTATCTTTTAACTATGTTCGTGTTTATAGGGTGTGGAAGGTCGTCACCGTCCATAGTGGTCAATATCATAGCTCCACCATAAAATATACTCTTTATCACAAATGGTCCTTCATATATAGGAGTCCACTTGCCCCCGGGAGTCACCTTGTGGCAAGATAATGCTCTTGATTACTAGGTCACCAACATGATATACTTGACGTCTAACCTTCTTGTTAAAAGCTTTGATCATACGCTTCTGGTACATCTGACCATGACAAATAGTTGCGAGTCTCTTCTCATCAATTAGGTCCAACTGGTCAAGTCGGGTCTGAATCCATTTATCTTCGTTTAGACCTGCATCCTTTATGATTCTCAGGGAAGGGATCTGGACCTCAACGGGTAAAACAACTTCCATACCGTATACAAGAGAAAAATGGGTTTCCCCTATTGACGTGCGCACTGAGGTACGGTAACCATGAATAGAAAAGGGTAACATCTTGTGCCAATATTTATATGTTACCGTCATCTTTTGTATAATTTTCTTTATATTCTTATTAGCGGCCTCCACAGTGTCATTCATATTAGGCCGGTAAGGAGAAGAGTTATGATGCTGGATCTTAAATTGCGTACAAAGCTCGATGATCATAGTATTATTGAGGTTGGTACCATTATCTATGATAATTATTTATGGGACCCCATATCAACAGATAAGATTATTCCTGATGAACCAAGCCACGACATTCTTGGTAACAGAAGCAAATGAGGCAGCCTCGACCCCCTTTGTGAAGTAATCAATGGCGACGAGAATGATACGATGTCCATTGGAAGCGGTAGATCTAATCTCTCCAATCATATCAATGTCCCACATTACGAAAAGCCACGGATCAGTCAAGACATTTAAGGGAACTGGAGGCACATACACTTTGTCAGCATGAATTTAACATTTGTGACAAGTCCGGGAGTGATGATGATAATCTATTTCCATGGTGAACCAGTAGTAACCTGCTCGCAAAATCTTCTTAGCCATTATGTGTCCACTAGAGTAAGTGCCAAAGGTAGATTTGTGTATATCTTCTATAATCTTCTCCGCTTCTCTCTTGTCCATACACCGCAGTAAAGTGGAATAATGGTTGCGCTTGTAGAGAATTTCGTTACTCAGGAAGAACTTGGAAGAGAAACTTCTTAAGAACTTTTTTTCATCGATGGATGCTCCCTCAGGGTACTCTTGAGCTTCGAGATACCTTTTCACCTCGTGGAACCAAGGCTTTTCTTCTACTCCCTCAACATCAATCTCATAACAGTGGGCTGGTTCGTCTAATATTTCAATAGTGATCTGAGGGGCTTCGTTATCCCATTTAACTTTAAATATGGATGACATGGTAGCTAGCGCGTCTGCTAACTGATTTTCTTCTTGCGGAACATGTTCAAAGGTAATCTATTCAAAATATGGAATCAAAGTCAACACATGTTCTCGGTAAGGGATGAGACTAGGATGCTTTGTGTCCCATTCCCCCTTAACTTAGTTGATCACCAGGGCTGAATCTTCGTATACTTATAAGAACTTGATCCTCATATCAATAGAAGCCTTGATGCCCACAATGCATGCTTCATACTCGGCCATATTATTGGTGAAATTAAAACATAGTTTGGTAGTGAAGGATGTATGGCATCCTTCGGGGAAGATAATCACAGCACTAATGCCATTTCTCAATGCATTGGAACCTCCATCAAATAACATAGTCCATCGGGATCCTTTTTCAGGTCCTTCATCCGGTCCAAGTTCTTCACGGTCAGTTACTAGCATAATGTTCTCATCTGGGAACTCAAAATTCATTAATTGGTAGTCGTCCACAACCTGATGAGCTAAATGATCAGCTAGTACACTTCCTTTTATTCCTTTTGAGTGGTGTACTAGATATCATATTCATTCAGGACCATTTGCCATCTTGATATCTTTCCGGTGAGAGCGGGTTTTTCGAATATGTATTTGATAGGATCCGTTTTAGGTATCAATAAGGTAGTGTAAGTCAACATATATTGTCTCATTCAACGAGCAGCCCATGCCAAAGCGCAGCAAGTTTTCTCGAGCAGTGAGTATCTTGTTTCACAGTCTCTAAACTTTTTTCTAAGGTAGTATATTGCATGCTCTTTTCAACCGGACTCGTCCTGTTGTCCCAACACACACCCCGTTGAATTTTCTAATACTGTTAAGTACATGATCAGAGGTCTTCCTTCAATCGGAGGCATCAAAATTGTAGGTTATTGAAGATACTCCTTGATTCTATCAAAGGCTATTTGGCAATCATCGTTCCACTTCATTACTTGATCTTTCTTTAGTAATTTAAATATTGGTTCATAAGTAGCGGTTAGGTGAGAAATGAATCTGACAATATAATTTAGACGTCCCAAAAAACCTCTAACCTCCTTCTCAGTGCGGGGGACTGACATTTCTTGAATAGCTTTAACCTTTGTAGAATCTACCTCAATACCTTTGCCACTGATGACGAAACCTAAGAGCTTACCAGATCTTACTCCAAAGGTGCACTTGTTTGGGTTCAGTCTTAACTTGTATTTCTTCAGCCTTTCAAACAGTTTTTGCAGGTGATCAAGGTGCTCTTCTCCAGTCTGAGACCTGGCTATCATATCGTCGATGTAGACCTCTATCTCGTGATGGATCATATCATAAAAAAAAGCTACCATAGCATACTGATAGGTTGCCCCGATGTTCTTCAACCCAAATGGAATAACCTTGTAGCAGAAGGTGCCCCACTGTGTGACCAAAGTTGTTTTCTCCATGTCTTCAGGCGCCATTTTGATCTGATTATAACCGGAGAAACCATCCATGAAGGATAATATCTTATGATGCACGGTGTTGTCAACCAGAACATCAATATGGGGAAGCGGAAAGTTATCCTTGGGTCTCGCCCTATTCAAATCTCTGTAATCCACACACATACGTACTTCACCTTCCTTCTTAGGTACCGGTACCACGTCCATAACCCATTGTGGATAAGAAGTAATAGCTAAGAATCCGACATTGAACTATTTCATGACTTCAGCCTTGATGTTTTCTGACATCTCAGGGCGCATATGACAAACTTTCTGCTTCACCAGAGGGCAGTCTTCTTTTGTCAACAGACTATGAACCACAATATCAGGATCAAGCCTCGACATGTATTCATATGACCAAGCAAAGATTTCAACATAGTCACATAACATTTAGATTAACCGTTCTTTGACACCATTCTCCAACTTGGCACCTATCTTGACTTCCTTTTTATTCTCCTCAGTAACCAAGTTTACTGCCTCGACCGACTCTTCATGAGGCTGTATTTCTCTTTCCTCTTGTTGTAATAGTCTAGCAAGTTCTCCGGGTACTTCACAATCTTCCTCACCTTCGTCCTTAGCTTGGTAGAACAAATTTTCAAAGTCATAACTAGCAATAGCATAACTGTTATCAATGGGATCCAGGGTGGATGTGGATCTGCAATTCGATATGTGGGTGTGTGTAAGGGCACATAGCTATTTTAACAAAATAAAGTAAAAGGAAAGACAGAGAGCATAAAATTTAAATTCAACACATCCAATGATTTATTAATTACATATGAAAATGAATGTGATAACCCTCACAAATAAACCTTGTGCCTCGGGTAAGACACAAGGTTTTAGAGTTTAAATTGTTCAAAAATTACATATCCTCAAAAAAACAGAAAAACAATTACTCTTGGATAAAAGAGACAGGCACAAAGTCTCTAGCCGTCCAATTATTGAGTCCACCATTGATAGTATGGAAGATCCAATTGTCCAGGTCACAGTCACTATCAGCATCCTCCACAACATTGACTACATGGTTGCTGATGTGTAGTGGTGGTCCTCCGGTGCGAGCACGACGAACGACTTTTTGAGCTCCTGAAGTGAAACCTAAACCAAATTTGTTAGGCTTATAGTGGATGTCAGGGAGTTGGCCCCAAATAGTACATCCATCTTCTTCAATCACAACTTTGGCGTCCTTCAGAGAAGCCATCTTCAGTGGAGGCCTGATAATCTTCAAAAAAGCAGTAGTAGTTTTGGTAACAACGATCTTTTGAGGAACCTCTTCAAAATTATGACAGGGGGTTTCAATGAAATCTCCATCTATCTCGACATATCTGAAATAATTCAAGTGGCTCACCATACACTCTTCTTTTCCACAGACTGTAACAATCTTTCCATTAACTGGTTATTTTAACATTTAATGCAGAGTGGAGGTGACAGCATCGACCCCATGAATCCAAGGGCGTCCTAGTAAGCAGGAGTAAGAAGCACAATTTTCCATCACGTAGAAGGTGGAGTCAAAAGCTTGTGAGCCAACTTTGATCGGGGTGTCCACCTCCCCATGTACCATCCTTTTGGAACCATCAAAAGCCCTTACCATAATGTTACTGGGCTTCAATGTAAGTCCTTCACAGTCCAATCTGTCTAAGGAACCCTTGGGTATAACATTCAGAGATGAACCAGTGTCCACCAACACATGAGCTAGAGTAGTTTCCCTGCATTCAATAGAGACAGGCAGGGCATCATTATGTTTTCTTCCCATAGGAGTCAAATCAGCATCGGAGAAACCTAATCCATTGTCGGTGGTCAGACTAGCAACACAATTCTCGAATTGGTCGGCAGAAGTCTCTTGTGGCACATGAGCAGATTTCAGAAACTTTACCAAAGCCTTAACATGGGCTTTGGAGCATAACAACAAAGCTAGCATTAAAATTTTTGAGGGGGTCTGCCCCAATTGCTCAACAACATTGTAATCGCTTTTCCGTATGATTTTCAAAATTTCCTCCATTTCATGCTTGGAGGCCTCAGGGATGGCTTCTTTAAGTGCCTCCATCCGGGCAGGCTCACTTAGTACTTCTTTGTCCCGAGTATCAGTCGGCTTAGCAGCGGGAACGACAACAGAAGTAGAAACAGTCTTTGGAGAGATTTCCTGAGAGAAAATCCTTCCGCTTCTGGTAATCTTATTGGTCCCAACAATATTGTCAATGTTAGGATCAGTAACTTCATTCTTGATAGCTAATAGGTCTTGCTTGACACCATGGTAATAGACGTCAACTCCATAATTCCAAGGAACAACCTTGTCGGAGGAATATGGTATTGGTCCTGAAGAGGTAATAATTAAAGGAGGAACTTTAGGAGTGGCGATAATCCTCATAGGACCTTTAGAGGAGATCCTTGCAGGATTGTTAGAGATGGTAATAATTGATACATCTTCACACAAATTTTTTCCAGAGGGAACCTTCTCAAAGAGGATCTCTTAATCATCTATCAAATGTTGTACACCTATCTTCAACAACAAACAACCATTGGGAAGAGATGCGTGTGATCGGTGGATCTGGAACTGACTGTTTAACGCTGATTCGCGAAATGTCGCGGAAGCAAGAGTCGCCACCGTCTTTTATTTTCTCCAAATGGAAAGGACAAAAGCACAGAAAAATTCCTTAAAGAGATTGCTCTCGGTTCGGGAGGTAGGTTATAGAAAGGGAAGGTGTTAGCACCCTTTCTATCCATGGTTATCCATGGGCTCTTAGATACTTTCTCATTGTGTTTTCAAAAATGGTTTGTTTGCTTTTCAACTGTGGGTTTTAAAAAGTTTCTTTGAAAATTCCAGTTCGACTCTTGTATCGGTCCTCAAGAGTGTTTGAAAAGATGCTTTCGAAAGCTTTTTGAAAAGGTGTCGGTGTGAAAAGAGTTTTTGAATTTTGTTTGAAATTTAGAGCAAGTATCTAGAGTCGTCTACCTACCCTAAGGAATTCGTCTGTGTAAATGTCCTTAAAGTAGTGCCATCCCACCATTGAGAGGTAGGTAGCACCACCGTTGGAGGTGTTCGGGTCAATTCGAGGTTCGGGACATGGTGATCACCAGAGCAATAGGAAGATACCTTAGAAGCTACCCTCATGCCAGGTTCCCGGATCATGAGGACTTACTAAGACATCCTCTACTCGACGATCACCTTTCGAGGCAAGGCAACAGTGAGGCGTACCCTAGGGGTGGTGTGTGATTTTGTGTGTCATGTTCATTTGCATTTATCTTGTTCATGTCAAAGTGATCTATGCGTTTGTTTTTATTTTATCATTCATTCTTGCATGCCATTATTAACAGTTAAAAAAGTGCGGAAAGATAAAGTTCCTAAGCTATTACAAAGGCGCGGGTCCACATCGCCAAAATAAATCCAGGACCCGATTTGACCTAAAATAAAGAAATAAAGTAAAGTGCGAAAGATAAATATTTACACGGCTTTGGGAGAATTACATTAATATTTAAAGAAATAAAATGCGCGAATTGAATTGAAATTGAAAGCGAGGGCGTTGGACCCTTTTTAATGAAATTAACTTAAATTATTAAATTAATGAAATTAAAATGAAAAAGGAAATTATTTTGAGGTTTTTTGTATTTATGGTTTTTATGAAAGAATTAAACGAAATTAAGAAATTAATTAATTAACCCTAACTCTACAATTTTGATTTATTAAGAAAAAAACATGTTAAAGTTAAACCTAAAATTAATTTAGCTATTTACATGATAATTTAATTACAAAAAATAATATTTAATAATTAATTATGGTGAAAAAGAGAAAAAAGAATAAAAGTAATTAAAACCTAATTCTACAAATTTTAAGATTATTAGAAAAAATATTAAGATTTAAACCTAAATTTAACCTAATTAGTTAGTGAGATTTATTTACAAAAATATTAAAATAAAATATATTAGTTTTTGTCTTTTCTGGTTTTTTTGTTATTTTTGTATTTGATGAAAATAATTAATTTAAGGAATATATAAAAAAAGAAATAATTGAAATAGATAAAAATAAGAAAGAAAAGAATTGTAAAACCTAGGGGGGTTCTGTCCCCAATTGGAGGTATGACTTAGCAATTCAGGCCCAATGGATTTCTGGCCTGGTTGACTTTTATGCTGGCGTGTGTTTCGTTGACTGAGGCACACCATATGCTCTGAATCCTGGCCTTGGGTTTGACGTAGTAGGACGGGTGGCACGCTTGGATGTAAGGCCATAGGGTGGACGCTGGTAAATGAGCTACACAAGAATACAATTAGAAGAAAAATATAAGGAAAGGGAGGGGGACCTGGGGTTCGAACCCAGGTCCTGGAGATTACCAATGCCAAGCCTGACCAGTGGAGCTACTCACGCGTTTTGTTTATTATCTGGCCAATGAACAATATAATATAAAACAAAAGTTAATGGGAAATTTAGCGCGAAAATTTAAATGAGCCACTTGCTATCCCACACGTCATCGTCTTCTTCATTGTTTGTATTTTCCTGAAACATGAAAAAGAATTAGCGGGGGTTTTGAACCCCCCCAAAACATGCACTTTTCAATAATAGCGAATAGGCTATGGTGCTATATAAATTAGGCGCGAGTGTTGCATTAGAATCGTCTAAGCTTCCTGAACTCAACCATGGTATTGAGGTGTCTCAATTTTACAGTAGGCGAAAGTTCCCAATTTGAAACTCGAAGAACCCTAATAATCGTCCATGGTAGTTTCGCGTATGGGTGATGAAAACTCAATCAAACAACTGGGTTAGCTTTAGAATGACAAGAGCAATACAAAACAAGCATTAGATTTGAAAATTATGGCATGAATGATCAGATGCGATTATGCAAAGAAAGTGATACCGTCTGACTTATAACTACCAATTCTTGATGTTTCAAGCTATGATTTTGATTCAGACTCCTTCCTTGAAGCTTCAGGAACACAATAGGATGATTATTTGGCCTTGAATCGCCCTGGAAGATGGTTTTCAGTATTGGAGTTTTCTTGAAAAAATGCAAACTTTGTTATGCTTTTCTGGCGCAGCTTTGTGGTCATGAACATTAGGGTTGGCATTAGTATATATGTGTGAATGATTAGGGTTCAAAATTTGGTCCAAAGAATCAATGAATTGATGAGAAAATATTTGATTTTCCATGCATATATTTTTCAATCTTTTCATGCAAATTTGATTCAAATCATGTCCAATCACCATGATTCTTTCCAAATCTGATCATGCACAAAATATTGAGTGTATTCCATGCATAAAAAGATTTAAAAACTTAGGTTTAGTATTTTCCACATATTTATTTTAATTAAATGAATTATTAGCATTTAAAAATTCAAATAAATAAATAAAAATGATGAAAAACTTCCCTTTGGTCCAAATGGTCGTGCACATGCCTTGGATGATGAATTGTGGAAGAAAAAGAGGCCCATTAGCATTTTTAAGACATTTGAAGCAAAGTTGACTTTTCAAAATATCCAAAAATTTCCCAACTTCCACAAGGCATATCTTGCTCAATTTTCAAGCTTTGCTCATGTTCTTGGACATTTTGGAAAGGTCTTTGAGTCCTTTAACCAATGTCTTTGGTCCCATGTCATTTTGATTTACCAATCTCAAATTATGGCCTTTGACTTAAAGTCCCTTTTTGTTGACTTTTGAAAATGACCTATAATGTTGAAATTGATAACTTTTTGTGAGAGCATTTATTGGACTTGAAGTGTGAAGAGGAGTTGTAGGAAATGTCTTTCTCTTCAAAATGAGCTTTGGATGGAATTTTTCTGATAAACCATGTGGAAGTTATGCCCTGGTCAAGTTACAGTTGACTTTTTCAACTGTCCAAATATGGAAACTTTTGCATCTTGAGACTTTTTGAGCCAAGCTTTGAGAATCATGATCAAGCATTGATAAAATGATGTTTGTGGCTTCAAAATGAGATGTTGACCAAAAATTTAAACTTTTGACTGTCAAATGACCATTTTGCCCCTACAGTTGACTGTAGTGCAATTAGGGTTTTTGACTGTGCAATTTTGTGCTGTAAGTCTTGAAACTTGACATATGGATGCTTGACCATGTATGTAGGAATGTGGGACTTGATTGGACCCTTGGAAACTTCATTTTCTTTGTCAGAACCAAAACCCTAGTTTTTTGACTGTTTAGGAGACCCTTGAACTGTGCCACCCTTGGGGAATTTTGAAGCATGCTCTTTGCAATTCTTGAAGAATATGGGAGGGCAAATTTTGGGGTACAACAGTTGCCCCTGTTCAATCTTCTTAGACCTGAGGATGCAGATTGGCTGACGTGCCTTTCGTAATCCGAAGGTGGAAGATGATTGAACACTAGAGTGCCCAGAAATTTGCGCTCACATAGTAGTGTGATGGTGGGAATGGGCTTATAGATGCCATTTAGAGATTGATGGATAGGATGATGGGCTTATAGATGCCATGCTAAGAGATGATGGAAGGTGGATGGGCTTATAGATGCCATCTGGGTGTCAATCGCGTAAGAGATTCCTTAGCGAGAACTTGCGTACCTGCAAAAGAAAAGGGTTACCTGACCTACTACAGGAGTTGGTCTTCAGATTCTTTGTATAGATGTGTCCTGGCTGGTTACAGGAGCTGGATCTGGAGCTTCAAACGATGATGAATGAACCAGGGATGGTTACTACCTCAACAGGAACGGTGAGAGAACCTTGGATGATTCTTACTTCAACAGGAACGTTGGGAAAATCTGGGGACGATTACTACCTCAACAGGAACGCTGAGAGAATCTGGGGACGATTACTACCTCAACAGGAACGCTGAGAGAATCTTGGACGTCTTCTACTGAGTCTTTATCAGGAAAATCTGTTAGGGGTCGATTTAACTGGACCAGAGAAGGCCTTTGACTGGATAAGAAACAAAAAAATCTTAGGGTCGATCTGACTGAATCAGTCTAGGTCTTGAAACCTTTAGACGTGCCCTGTCAAGATTCAGGAATCGAGTCTGGTACTGTAGTCGTCAATAGATACACCCTGGCAAGATACAAGAATCGGATCTTCGAACTCTTCAGACGTGCCCTGTCAAGATACAGGAATCGAGTCTGGTACTGTAGTCGTCAACAGATACTCCCTGGCAAGATACAGGAATCGGATCTTCGAACTCTTCAGACATGCCCTGTCAAGATACATGAATCGAGTCTGGTACTGTAGTCGTCAACAGATACTCCCTGGCAAGATACAGGAATCGGATCTTCGAACTCTTCAGACGTGCCCTGTCAAGATACAGGAATTGAGTCTGGTACTGTAGTCGTCAACAGATACTCCCTGGCAAGATACAGGAATCGGATCTTCGAACTCTTCAGACGTGCCCTGTCAAGATACAGGAATCGAGTCTGGTACTGTAGTCGTCAACAGATACTCCCTGGCAAGATACATGAATCGGATCTTCGAACTCTTCAGACATGCCCTGTCAAGATACAGGAATCGAGTCTGGTACTGTAGTCGTCAACAGATACTCCCTGGCAAGATACAGGAATCGGATCTTCGAACTCTTCAGACATGCCCTGTCAAGATACAGGAATCGAGTCTGGTACTGTAGTCGTCAACAGATACTCCCTGGCAAGATACAGGAATCGGATCTTCGAACTCTTCAGACATGCCCTGTCAAGATACAGGAATCGAGTCTGGTACTGTAGTCGTCAACAGATACTCCCTGGCAAGATACAGGAATCGGATCTTTAGTTGCGACCGTTGATAGTAATCATCGTTGTATTAACCTTTGTCCTGAAAAGACAAAACGTTAGTTGTATGCGATGTCGTGATGTATGACATGCGAGATGTGATAAGTGAGATTGTATGTTTATGATGCGTATATGCATGCTATAGTGTATGAAGATGTGATGTTTTTGGATGTATGCTTTTGTCTAGGAAAGTAAATCCTTCACAGGTGCCGGGAAGTCGCTCCTGGGCTGATGTTTGAAGAATATATCTTTGCTTCCGCTGGGGATGATAGTTGCAAGAATAACGGTAGGAGAAGATAACTCCGTTGGGGAATAACTTGGCGAATGGAATATTCTGTGGGGAGAAAAGTACTCTAGAGATCTTGCTGGGGCGGCAATACTCTGTGGGGAGAGAGGTACTTTGCTGAGTTGTTGATAATAACTTGCTGGGGATACCCTTGTTATGTTGGAAGTGTTAATAGACTTCGCTGGGGGTAAGAAGACTTCGTCGAGGACGCTCTTTCCGTGGCTTTTGGCTGAGGATAACCCAGTTATATCCTGGTAGGGAAATAACTCTTTGAATAAAACCGGGAGACGCGTTCGTGCTCTACGGGGATAAGCTTCCAGAATCTACTAGGGATAAGCTTACTGCTTGGGGAGATGGACTCCAACTTCTCATGGGGTAACTGGATTGGACTCTCCTGGGGGAGTTTTGAATTGAACTGGGGAAGTGACTCCATTGAATGTTTGATATACCGCCAGGGAACAATCTTTAGGTCAAGACTGCCTGGGATGTTTGTCAAGAATGTTTGTATATTGCTGGGGAATGTTGAGATCTGCTGGAGGATACTCCACTTCCTCAAGGTTGACTGTATCTTTGCTTGGGGTGAGTATACTGTCTTGCTGACTCATTCTCTGGGGAATTGAGATATATTGGTTGTGTTCTTCAGCTGAACCTACCTTGATACCTTGGAGGACAAAACAATTAGATTACTTGGACAACTCCTTATTGCCCCTGTTTCTGAGGTGGGGGAGGAAGACCTGTGAGGTGCTGATAGTTGTTGATGGACAAACCTTCTTCTGGTAGACAAGTGACAAGATGCTGGGACATAGTCGTACGCTTTGATCCCTAATTTTTGCCTGGACCGCCCTTTCGGGTTTTCAGTCCACCGGGATACCCCTTTTTGCCCAAGCCGCCTTTTCAGGTTTTTGACTTGCCGGGTGTACAGATCTTTTTCATTTCATCCCTTATTTTTGCCCGAACCCTTTAGGTTCGCGGGGAAGCCCTTATTTTTGCCTAGGTGTGTCAACCTAGCGGGTCTTTGATTACGCGTAGTATTTTTTCGACTATGTCCGTTCTCGGAATATAGGGAATTGCCCCTGATAGAAGTGTTTTGTCATGTTACCAGAAGATGTTTGATCAGGAAAGATTCGTTGTTGTAATGCCCCAAGTGACTCAGGCGGAGATTTTCTCCAGGCTATTTGGCCTTTTGAGAGATTCTCCGAATCTTGATTGGACTGCCCCAGATGATGGACACTGGCCATGTCTTCCCCTTGATTGGAAGTGCTTTTGTCCACTAGGTATTCGTCGTGCGAATTTCCCTGCTGTTCAAACAAATAGTCATATGCAAACAATGTTATATCAAAAATGCAAAGCTTATGTCTGTCTTGAAGATTTTGAAAATGAATTCGTTTTCATAAAACAAGTGAATGTTTGTAAAACGTGATGTCAACTCCGTATTTACCGTAGGCCTTAAGGAGTCAGGATACCTTTCGTAACAGTATGCTTTTGAACTAACCCATGCTTCAGCTAGGACTTTTAAGGGTTATAACGTGGCCTGGTTCTCGGTTTAAGAAACAAAGGATAAAGGCTCAAAATTATATTTGTACCCACCCGCTCTTCGTGATGTTCTTCAAACCTAAACTCAGCTGATCGTGCGTTAGACCTTACTTGAGTTTTTGTCCTGATATTCCCGTGATGGTTCGGATGTTGATAGTTTATTTTGAATAGGCAGTCATTCCTTTTTGTTATTGAGGGTTTGTGTGACCTCTTTCCTTTTTTTTTGATTTCGTTATCCCTGTTTTTTGCCTGAACTGTTTCTTTTGTGATTACAGTCAGCGGGATGCCCCAGTTTTGTAAGTCTCCTTCATAGGTTTTGACTTAATGGGCTTTTTGATTCTTTGAGAGATAATGACTGCCTATCCTTATGATTGTTCGGAATCATCACTGTCTTTTGTTTTGTAAGGACCTCTTTTGGTGCCATTCGTTATGCACTTGGATCAACTGAGAGACTACCCTACCCCAGGTTATGATTAAGGGTTTAATTTTTGAAAAGAAAACACTCCTACTTCTTTGGCTCGAAGGGGTTGACGAGGGATTATCTTCCTTATAATTCCAGTGTTTAGGGATTGAAACAATGCCTGTACCTCATCAGCGGGGTCTGTTCAAAAGCATACTGTAAAGATTATGGTATCGTTTTCGTCATCCTCCCTCAAGAGGCTTGGAATTATTACGAGCGTTGATCATCAGAAAAAATATGAAAATGATTTGCATTTAGTGAATACGAATATATTGCTTCAGAACAGACATATGCGATGCATTAATGAAATAACAACGTTTAACACGAGTAAATGTTTGAACAAAAGAAAATTACAACTTGAAAATCCTAATGAACAAAAGTCTTTTCATCTCAGGGCTTGTTACTTCAACTGGTGAGCCTTGGAGGGATGGTAGAAAAATTCAGCCTGACCATCTTGTGTGAACTCCAATGCCCCTTCATCAATCAGGTCCTGGATTTTGTTCTTAAGAGCCCAACACTCATTTGTATCATGTCCTGGACTGGCAGAGTGGTAGACGCACCTTTTGTTGGGATCATAGATAGGAGATGCTATGTTGGGATTCCGGGGATGAGCCCTTAATGTGATCAGATTCATCCTCAACAGGCGTTGCAAAGCTTGAAACAACGACATGTTGAGCTGGGTGAATTGCCTCCTGGGCTTGTCTGGCTGGAGCTGATGAGGTTGATGCTGAACTCTTGACACTGAAGTCATTTGAGGAGCTTTCCCCTTATCTCCTTGTCTCAAAGGTGGTGGAATGATGACTGGCCCTTCAACCTTAGATGTTTGCCCCAGTTGGTTACCCCGAAGCAGTTGGTTGACGAGAACCCCGAGCTCATCTTGTCTTTGAGATAAACCTTGAATGGCAGTCACCTGCCCCAGCATCTGGGCTTTCAATGCATCCACTTCA
The DNA here is from genome assembly GCA_948472305.1 of Vicia faba. NCBI lineage: Eukaryota > Viridiplantae > Streptophyta > Magnoliopsida > Fabales > Fabaceae > Vicia > Vicia faba. Next base: position 212,588 of record CATIWC010000821.1, on the reverse strand, counting down.
GCTTGCAGATGTTTCAGCCGTTCGTCCTTAGCGCTGTTCCTGACCAAAGTCTCCATGAGGAGTGTCCTTAGTTCCTCCTGCCCCTTGTATAGATTCAGGAGGATTTCCCCGAACCGAGTCTCTTGAGCAAGAAGGTTCTGGTTATCTTGTTGGGAAGCCATTGCTGAAATAAACAGCGAGAAAGGTAAGTGACCGGCAACAAAAATACCTGCAATGCAATGATATGTATGTGTGCATGCAATGTTTCCAAGGACCTCGCGGGGTAAACAAGAAAAATTATTAGAATCTGGTAACTGGTGGCTTGATTGAAGGCTCTTCACATTGTTGAGAGTCCTTCTTCAAGGGTCAAAAGCTCACCATATCCAGTGGGTCATAGCCTCTGACAACCTTGACTAGAGGAAAATAAATCCTCTTCGCCCCTTGCTAGATGTTTGATTTATCATGACCTGCATCACATACCCTTGAGATCCTTGAAATGGATTAGTCCTTATGTAGGATGTATGCAATGGTATGATGTTATGCTATGCATGGGGTAATGTAGGTAAACCCTGTTATGAGTCCCAATTAAGGACTGTAAACAAAACCTGCAAGAAACTCAAGTGTCAGATAACAAGCATGCAAATAGTCAAGTTGGAAGGCACACAAGTCACACAAGAGAGCCCTTAGAGTTTAGGCAAGCATGAAGTTAGGGGTACTACCCTCTTGAAGTTGGTGGGCTCAAAACCTGTCCTATCAGAAGTAACCGGGTTCTAAGGGTCCCAATATCATTGGATTGCTTTCATTGTTCATCGTTTCAATTTAGCCACTGAACTGGCGACCGAAATATTCCAAGAAAACAACCCTCAACTGAGTGTAGTATCGAGTATCAACCAACCTCGGACTGCACCAAAGTCAGTTATCTCACTACCCTAAAGAGGCCAAGATAGTTAAATTAAGGTTCCTAAGGTACGTTGATGCTTCATGACACCACGCGGAGGCCCCGTACTCTCCTTGACTGAACTCAAGGGTTACCGGTACACACCAAAGTGCCACATCAACGTAGCAGACTGTTTCATACATGTCGGTATACCCCGCACAGTTCCCTCACAGCCTTGTTGCTACTTTCTAAGAAGGTATCCCCAGATCCGGGCTAGGATCTATAGAACTCCCAAGACAGTCCCACAATTTAAATCAAGCAAATCAATACAATTGAAAACACAGTTATGAACTAACCCTAAGGTACACCTCACTTTATAAAGATATCCCCAGCAGAGTCGCCAGTTCTGTGATCGGTGGATCTGGAACTGACTGTTTAACGCTGGTTCGCGAAATGTCGCGGAAGCAAGAGTCGCCACTGTCTTTTATTTTCTCCAAATGGAAAGGACAAAAGCACAGAAAAATTCCTTAAAGAGATTGCTCTCGGTTCGAGAGGTAGGTTATAGAAAGGGAAGGTGTTAGCACCCTTTCTATCCATGGTTATCCATGGGCTCTTAGATACTTGCTCATTGTGTTTTCAAAAATGGTTTGTTTGCTTTTCAACTGTGGGTTTTAAAAAGTTTCTTTGAAAATTCCAGTTCGACTCTTGTATCGGTCCTCGAGAGTGTTTGAAAAGATGCTTTCGAAAGCTTTTTGAAAAGGTGTCGGTGTGAAAAGAGTTTTTGAATTTTGTTTGAAATTTAGAGCAAGTATCTAGAGTCGTCTACCTACCCTAAGGAATTCGTCTGTGTAAATGTCCTTAAAGTAGTGCCATCCCACCATTGAGAGGTAGGTAGCACCACCGTTGGAGGTGTTCGGGTCAATTCGAGGTTCGGGACATGGTGATCACCAGAGCAATGGGAAGATACCTTAGAAGCTACCCTCATGCCAGGTTCCCGGATCATGAGGACTTACTAAGACATCCTCTACTCGACGATCACCTTTCGAGGCAAGGCAACAGTGAGGCGTACCCTAGGGGTGGTGTGTGATTTTGTGTGTCATGTTCATTTGCATTTATCTTGTTCATGTCAAAGTGATCTATGCGTTTGTTTTTATTTTATCATTCATTCTTGCATGCCATTATTAACAGTTAAAAAAGTGCGGAAAGATAAAGTTCCTAAGCTATTACAAAGGCGCGGGTCCACATCGCCAAAATAAATCCAGGACCCGATTTGACATAAAATAAAGAAATAAAGTAAAGTGCGAAAGATAAATATTTACACGGCTTTGGGAGAATTACATTAATATTTAAAGAAATAAAATGCGCGAATTGAATTGAAATTGAAAGTGAGGGCGTTGGACCCTTTTTAATGAAATTAACTTAAATTATTAAATTAATGAAATTAAAATGAAAAAGGAAATTATTTTTGAGGTTTTTTGTATTTATGGTTTTTATGAAAGAATTAAACGAAATTAAGAAATTAATTAATTAACCCTAACTCTACAATTTTGATTTATTAAGAAAAAAACATGTTAAAGTTAAACCTAAAATTAATTTAGCTATTTACATGATAATTTAATTACAAAAAATAATATTTAATAATTAATTATGGTGAAAAAGAGAAAAAAGAATAAAAGTAATTAAAACCTAATTCTACAAATTTTAAGATTATTAGAAAAAATATTAAGATTTAAACCTAAATTTAACCTAATTAGTTAGTGAGATTTATTTACAAAAATATTAAAATAAAATATATTAGTTTTTGTCTTTTCTGGTTTTTTTGTTATTTTTGTATTTGATGAAAATAATTAATTTAAGGAATATATAAAAAAAGAAATAATTGAAATAGATAAAAATAAGAAAGAAAAGAATTGTAAAACCTAGGGGGGTTCTGTCCCCAATTGGAGGTATGACTTAGCAATTCAGGCCCAATGGATTTCTGGCCTGGTTGACTTTTATGCTGGCGTGTGTTTCGTTGACTGAGGCACACCATATGCTCTGAATCCTGGCCTTGGGTTTGACGTAGTAGGACGGGTGGCACGCTTGGATGTAAGGCCATAGGGTGGACGCTGGTAAATGAGCTACACAAGAATACAATTAGAAGAAAAATATAAGGAAAGGGAGGGGGACCTGGGGTTCGAACCCAGGTCCTGGAGATTACCAATGCCAAGCCTGACCAGTGGAGCTACTCACGCGTTTTGTTTATTATCTGGCCAATGAACAATATAATATAAAACAAAAGTTAATGGGAAATTTAGCGCGAAAATTTAAATGAGCCACTTGCTATCCCACACGTCATCGTCTTCTTCATTGTTTGTATTTTCCTGAAACATGAAAAAGAATTAGCGGGGGTTTTGAACCCCCCCAAAACATGCACTTTTCAATAATAGCGAATAGGCTATGGTGCTATATAAATTAGGCGCGAGTGTTGCATTAGAATCGTCTAAGCTTCCTGAACTCAACCATGGTATTGAGGTGTCTCAATTTTACAGTAGGCGAAAGTTCCCAATTTGAAACTCGAAGAACCCTAATAATCGTCCATGGTAGTTTCGCGCATGGGTGATGAAAACTCAATCAAACAACTGGGTTAGCTTCAGAATGACAAGAGCAATACAAAACAAGCATTAGATTTGAAAATTATGGCATGAATGATCATATGCGATTATGCAAAGAAAGTGATACCGTCTGACTTATAACTACCAATTCTTGATGTTTCAAGCTATGATTTTGATTCAGACTCCTTCCTTGAAGCTTCAGGAACACAATAGGATGATTATTTGGCCTTGAATCGCCCTGGAAGATGGTTTTCAGTATTGGAGTTTTCTTGAAAAAATGCAAACTTTGTTATGCTTTTCTGGCGCAGCTTTGTGGTCATGAACATTAGGGTTGGCATTAGTATATATGTGTGAATGATTAGGGTTCAAAATTTGGTCCAAAGAATCAATGAATTGATGAGAAAATATTTGATTTTCCATGCATATATTTTTCAATCTTTTCATGCAAATTTGATTCAAATCATGTCCAATCACCATGATTCTTTCCAAATCTGATCATGCACGAAATATTGAGTGTATTCCATGCATAAAAAGATTTAAAAACTTAGGTTTAGTATTTTCCACATATTTATTTTAATTAAATGAATTATTAGCATTTAAAAATTCAAATAAATAAATAAAAATGATGAAAAACTTCCCTTTGGGCCAAATGGTCGTGCACATGCCTTGGATGATGAATTGTGGAAGAAAAAGAGGCCCATTAGCATTTTTAAGACATTTGAAGCAAAGTTGACTTTTCAAAATATCCAAATATTTCCCAACTTCCACAAGGCATATCTTGCTCAATTTTCAAGCTTTGCTCATGTTCTTTGACATTTTGGAAAGGTCGTTGAGTCCTTTAACCATTGTCTTTGGTCCCATGTAATTTTGATTTACCAATATCAAATTATGGCCTTTGACTTAAAGTCCCTTTTTGTTGACTTTTGAAAATGACCTATAATGTTGAAATTGATAACTTTTTGTGAGAGAATTTCTTGGACTTGAAGTGTGAATAGGAGTTGTAGGAAATGTCTTTCTCTTCAAAATGAGCTTTGGATGGAATTTTTCTGATAAACCATGTGGAAGTTATGCCCTGGTCAAGTTACAGTTGACTTTTTCAACTGTCCAAATATGGAAACTTTTGCATCTTGAGACTTTTTGAGCCAAGCTTTGAGAATCATGATCAAGCATTGATCAAATGATGTTTGTGGCTTCAAAATGAGATGTTGACCAAAAATTTGAACTTTTGACTGTCAAATGACTATTTTGCCCCTATAGTTGACTGTAGTGCAATTAGGGTTTTTGATTGTGCAATTTTGTGCTGTATGTCTTGAAACTTGACATATGGATGCTTGACCATGTATGTAGGCATGTGGGACTTTATTGGACCCTTGGAAACTTCATTTTCTTTGTCAGAACCAAAACCCTAGTTTTTTGACTGTTTAGGAGACCCTTGAACTGTGCCACCCTTGGGGAATTTTGAAGCATGCTCTTTGCAATTCTTGAAGAATATGGGAGGGCAAATTTTGGGGTACAACAATGCGCAAAGGTGGCAACCTTCACCACAGACCAGAAATAAACTGGTTCTTAAGAGATTCTTCTTAACAACTGGAAGAGGATTAGTTAATTCACCCACAGAAGAAATAAATAGAACATCATCAACAACATTGATACTCCAGTCATTCTTGGGAATTGGCACAGTTATTACATTGGGGGTCTCATTAGGGTAAAATTCAATCTCCTTTGCATCAATAAGGTCTTGAACTTTATTCTTAAATGCCCAACAATCATTTGTATCATGCCCTGGACTATTGGAGTGGTAAGCACATCGTGCATTTGGATTGTAGCGGGAAGAGGAAGTATTTGGGTTTTGGGGAGGATCCTTCAAAGTGACCAAGTCAGCCTTCACCAAATGCTGCAATGCCCGAGACAAAGGCATGTTGATCCTGGTGAATTGTCTTCTGGGCGCATCCTTCCTGTGCTGATTATTTTGTCGCTGAGCTAGAGCAGGGTTGGATATCATTACAGCTCCTACCGTTGGACGACGTTCAACTTTACCCTGATTTCTTTGACTATGGGTAGCATTAACCTCCTTCTTTCCACTAAACGACTTCTTCACAGTACTTGAAGAAGAAACCCCTTGGATTTTACCACTCTTGATTCTAGCTTCCACTCGTTCTCCTATCAATATCAACTTGGTGAATCCGGCTGACGAGCTTCCAATCAAATGGTTGAAAAATGGGCTTGTCAAAGTACCCAAGAACATATCCACCAACTCCCTATCAGACTAGGGAAGCTGGACTCTACCTTCAAGATCCCTCCATTTTTTGGCATAATCTTTGAAACCCTCACTAGAACCCATAGACATGTTTTGGAGTTGCGTACGGGTTGGAGCGAGGTCAGCATTGTATTGATACAGCTTGTAAAAAGCAGCAGCCAAATATTCTCAGTTGTGGATGTTGGTTCCCTCCAACTGATAGAACCATTCTAACTGCATTCCTGACAAACTTTTCTGGAAGAAGTGAACCCACAATCTCCTATCAGCTGTATGGGGTTGGATCTTCCTGACGTAAGACCTCAGATGCAACTTAGGACAAGAAACCCCGTCATACTTTGCAAAGGCGGGGACTTTTAACTTTTGTGGGATAACCACTCCCGAGACAAACCCTAGCTCTTCAAAATCTAAACCAGGTACCCTTTAAATCTCCATATCATTGAGACGATCCTCCAGCTGTTTATACCTGTCATCGTCAGGAGCATATTTTTCTTCAGAATAGTCTGCTTCCTCTTCATCAGACCCTGGGTTATTATCTTCTTCTTTTGTCTTCTTGTTGTCCTCTTTCATGATTGCCACCTTCATTTGATGAGGTTGTGAATTCAAGAGCTTGCTTGGCTGGTCCTCTAAACCTTTTCCCCATGTTCAGAATGCCAACTGGTTTCTTTCCCTTCTTTGTCTTCTCTTTAACAATGAGGGCTTTTTAGCCAAAGCTAAGAACATTTGTTGTAATTGAGCGTTCTATGCTTGAAGATCCTTAACTATTTGTCAAGAGCCATTTCTTTTTGCTGAAATAAACAACAAAAAGATAAGAAACCTGTCTTGAAATACATGCTTTATGTAATGACATGCATGATATGCTTATGCGATGTTTTCAAGGACCTCGTGGGATTTAAACTCTTGTAAACAAAACAAAAACAAAAACTTTTTATTAGTAAATTCAAATGGAACAAAAGTTTTACAAAGAAATAAAATTAAAAACTTCTTGAAACTTCTAGGTTTCCCATGGACGCTTCCTTTTGGTATTGATATATGCATTAAGGCTCTGCTCCTCGTGAAGCTGCTTTGTCAATTCCAACACTTTCTTCTCACTAGCATAGAATTGAGCCTTAAAGGTATCACGTTCTTCTTTGAGTTGGATCCAAGAGCTTTGCAATTTCTCAAAGTTTGTTGGCATGTCAGGATGAAGAATAATGCGAGACTCGTCCCCTTGAGCAACAGGCTCTAAGATCACTCGCAAGATGGCGAGATATAGCATCACAAGACTTTATGCACGAGCTCGCACCCATTTGAGGTAAAGTTCTAAAGGGATGGAATTCTTGTGCCCTAAAGTCTTACCATCAGTCTTTTTAACCATGCCTCAAACGTGTATGAACCTCTGACGATAACCTTGCAGATGATTGTTGTAGTCGAACATGATACCCTGGATTAGCATTTCATGTGGACCATCACTTCGTGCGTAACCAAAATGACGTAAGGCTAAGGAAGGGTTGTAAGTGATGCCTCCTTTAATGCCAAGGAGTGGCACATTAGGAAACTCTCCACAACGATCAATAATAGAAATGTTTTCTTGAGAACGGGAACACCAATAGATGTCAGAGTGAGAGAGAGACATTAACCTTTAAGACCATCTTAAACCTAGCTCATTCTTCATTATCGATCGAGGAAGGTGCAAAATAAACCACCTATGGAGCAAAGGTATACAACACATAAGAGTTCCTCACTTATTCATAGTACGAGTATGGAGAGAATGCAGAATATCCCCGAGAAATGTAGGCACTGGATTGTGAGTAAGGAAAATATTGATGGAGCTCACATCTATAAGTTGGTCCGGATTAGGGAACAACACCAATCCATAGGTCAAGAGGGTCAGGATATCCTCAAAAGCATGGAAACTCATAGCGTCTAGGAATACCTGAGCTTTATCTAGAAGAAACTTTGCAAGAAGTCCTTTAACCCCACTTCTCCTTTTCCACTTGGATTCAATGTCAGATGGCTTCAAGTGCAAGGCTATGGCAACATCTTCAGACTTTGGATCTTGTTCTAAACCTGTGAAGGGTATATGCTCCAATATAGGCACTCCGAGTAATTTAGAGAATTCTTCTAACGTGGTCACCATCTGATAATCAGGGAATGTGAATTAATGGTTCTTAGGATCAAAGAGCTGGAATAAGACGCTCATCATACCTTCATCAAAACTGGTAGTAACCAAAATGAGTAAGTTACCATGCCTTCTGTTGAATTGCGAACCATCAGGGACCTTTAAGACCAATTCCCTAAGCTTGGAAGGTATTCCTACGAAGTTGATCCGGATGGTATTTCTGCGAGCGGGATCCATAACCTACAAAATAGAGAAGAGATAAATCCCCAAGTCCTTAAAATGGTTAGTGCAAATGATATGTAATGATGTTCATGATGTTATGTTCATGTTTTAAAATAAAATAGAAAACATAAACAAGCCACACAAAGACCTTAGGTTTAAAGGCTTGCATGGGGTCCACAGGTGAGTACCCTTTTGAAGTTTCAGTTGGCTCGACCTATCCTAGCAATAGTAACCGGGTTCTAGGGATCTCATATCACTAATCTTTCTCTCAGGCATTGTTTCAGCTCAAGCATCTGAATTGCGGCCGAAATATCCCGAAATTCTAATCTCAATGAATGTAGCATAGAGTACCAACCAACTTCAGTATGCACCAAAGCCGGCCATCTCACTACTTTCTAATGGCTAAGATGGGTCCATTTTAGGTTCTAAAGGTCAGTTAGCGTTTAGAGACACTATGTGGAAGCCTAATGTTATCCTTGACTGACTCAAGGAACATTAGTACAAGCCAGAGTATCACGCTAACATATCTATCATATCTTCCACATCAGTCTACGCCGTACAACTTCTATGCTTTATTGCTACTTACCTAAAAAGGTGCCCTGGATCCGGGTATATGATCTTTAAGAATAACCCAAACATAAACCCGAGAGATAAAGCACACAAATCAAACAATAAAGTTAAATATGTTCTATCCCTAAAGTAACCCCACTTTTTGTTTAACTCCCCAGCAGATTCGGTAGTTCTGTAATACGGTGGAAGAACTGACTTTTACTGGTTTTGCATTTTATCGTAATGTTGCGGTTAGCAAGAGTTGCCACCGACTTTTCTTTTATCCAACAAAGGAAAGGGTGAAAAGAACAGGAAAGACCTTTCAAGATTATTTTCTGAGTAAGGGGGGTAGGTTATGGAAAGGGAAGGTGTTAGCACCCATTCCATCAGTAGTTATCTACGGGCTCTTAGTTGCTAGCTCACTTTGAAAATGCTTTTTTTGTGTAAGTTGCTTTGAAGATATTTTGAAAAGATGCCTTAGTGCGGAGAACTTTGTAATGTTTCTCATTTCGGCGAGAATGTATACAAAGTGTTTTTTTGTCTTTGAAAATATTTAGAAAAAGAGTTTGTGTATGTGTGAAAAAATTGTTTTTTTTATTGTTTTTATGAGAAAGCAACTAGGATCTATCTACCTACTCGAAAGTTTTATTCTTTTCCTCTTTTCCTTTAGACAGTGCTATCCTACTATTAGTGAATAGGTAGCCCTATCGTTGGATTTTTGAGGGACAAGTGTAGGGTCATCACATAGTCATGAAAGCCATTTTGTAAGATACTTTTGCAATTACCCTAAGATTTTAAGATTTTCTACCAAGGCAACTTCGAAAGGGTCATCGAGGGACTTATGATCTCAAAACCAAAGGGTCATTGCTAAAATTCCCTACGTTCGTAAGACACGACTATTTATTCTGAAGGCAACCAATGGAGATACCCTAGGCGTGTGCATGTTGGATGTGTTGCGTTTCAGTTTATTTATCTTCGAATATTAAGTTTGCTAGCGTTTGCTTTCAGATCTTATCATGCAATCCTATTTATACATACATCTAACAGTTAATATTAGTACGCAAATAAAGATGCAGGAATTTAAATCTACGCTATTACAGGGCTTCGGGGAGGGGGAATTACAAATCCAAAATGGGGAAACAAAAGTAAAAACTCCTAAGTTTAACTATTACAACTTTTTTTGCAGATACATCAATATAAAATGTGAAATTTAAAATGAGCGCGCGAATATAGAAAGTAGAATAGAAACCCTAAAATACTTCTATACTCTGAGCGTATTTTTTTTGTTAATTTTTGTTAAGAGAATACTTAAATTTAAAAAACTAATCTTAATTAAATAAAAAAATGATAAATAAATTCCATTACAATTAATGAAGAGGAAACTAATTCTAATATTTTTTTTGTAAAAAAAATTGAAAATAAATAAACCCAATTCTATTGGTTTTAAATTAATCAAAATAATTAAGTAAATAAACGAATTAACTTTCAAAAAAATTAAATTAAATTGTAAAACCCTAAGATCTATTTTTTTTTTTACTTTTTTCTGATTTTATCATAAAAAATGATTTTTTTTTAAAAATGAATATAAAACAAATAAAATAAATAAATCATAAAACACAAAAAAAAATAAAAACAAAAACATGGGCCTGAGGTAAAGCCTGAAGGGGTGCACGTTTGAATTTGTTAAGCCCAAATCCAATACCAGCCCAAAGTCAAGCGTTCAATCTGGTGGGGAGTATGCCATAGGATGCACCATGGTCTCCAGTTATCTGGAGCGTTGGATCTGCCATCTCAATATTGGATGGCCCAAGAGTAAAGCCCATCATACACTTGCTATTCCTCATGTGCATTAGATTTGGAACATAATTATTAGAAAAATGCAAAATAACAAATCGTGGGATCGAACCCATGCCCCTTAGGAGGGAATACCTTTGCACGCTTACTCATCACCGTTGGGCTATTTGAATCAAATGTTAGTATAATAACACAATAATAATATAATGATAAATCAATTATATTCCTAGTTGTCACACACGCGCCAGAAATATTTCAAATGGACCAATGAAGTCCCTTAGGAGGGAATACCTTTGCGCGATCTTGCAACGCAGACCCCCAACGGAGTCAACACCGGCCAGTAACGCCGGAGCAGATCTCTAGTCGTCTTCTTCGGCCATATAAAAATGGGATTTATGATTTTAAGGGCTTTGAATCCAGAACAAAGGGCATATTCCAGACAAAATCATCTCATGAATCCGAATATGGCCTTGTTTTTGAAAGATCATGGCTCAATCATTCAGTTCGAACCAATATCTGGATTATGCCCTAAACATGGCAAATCCTTGTTCCTGCACCTAACCTCTCACGTAACACGTTAGAATCAATCAAAAGGATGATATGAACATGAAAATATGCATTAGATTTTTTTAAATCGTGTGTATTAAAGGATTCAAATATAAGAATTTTACCAAATGGAGGTGACTCGGTTGGACGGTTTCAGGCTGCTTCAAGCGTGGATAAGGGATGATATGGCCTCCTGGGAGCCTCAAGAGTATTGTTTGATCATTTGTTTGGACTGAAAAGGGTTGGAATCGCGTTCTTGAATTTTACAACTTTGACAATTTTCTTTGATTTTTGGGAAGCTTCTCTCAGGCCGTTTCTCTCGTGTCCTTGTGGTCTCAAACCCTTGTGTTTATATGAGCTAGCAATTAGGTCAACAAAAAGAGCCACAATCCAATGCATTGAATGTGTGATTTGTTTCAAATATTTTCTTAAAAATCTTTCCAATTTTGAATATTTGTGTCCAAATCGGGCCTTTGCTTGGTTTTCACGAATATGATAGCTTGTTGTGAGTTATTTGGGCCTCCAACTTGATGGAAACCAAAAGCTTACATGCCTTGCATCATACTTTGTATTTTATTTTGATTTAAATGATATTTAAATGAATAAAATTCAAATAAACAAAAATAAAAATCACAATTGTGCATGAGTGAGTTTATGGGTCCTTGAGTAAGTCATAAACATGCTTGAGTCCCAAAAGATAGGTTCAGGAACTTAAAAATGCAATTTTGCTCAAAGTTGACATTTTGCATTTTCACCAATTTGCTCAATTTGCATTGGTCATAACTTGCTCAATTTTCAACTTTTGAATATGATCTTAGACTTTTAGAAGGCTCAAGATGTCTCCTATAATCTCTATGTTGACCATTTTTGCATTTAGATCAATTATCTTGATGTAACTTGCCTTGACAAAAAGTTCCTTTTGTTGACTTTCAAAAAGGACCTGTAATGTGTTGGCTCATATCTTTTCATTGATGCATTTTTGAAACTTGAGGACAAAAGAAAAGTTGTAGGGAATTGAATTTTCTTCACAATGATATTTTGTTGGGGCTCATATCCTTGATCAAATGATGGATATCACTACAAAATGTTGATGTTGACCAAAAATCTTGAAGCTTGACTGTATATTGACCATAGTTGACTTTTTGACCTAATACAGTTGGCTTATATCTTTCCAAACATCTAAGCAATTGATTGAGCAAACTTATGATGCAGGGAATGAAACTTGGCATGGACCTTATTGAGAACATATTAGAGACAATGGAAACCACTTGGTGTCTTTGAAACCTAAACTTCTTTGTGAAAAGTGAAACCCTAATTGGAAGTCCAATGCTTAGGAGGAGAATTTATCTGGTCAATTTTGGTCAACCTTGTGCATTTGAGGACCTCTAGGATCATGTTTTGAGTAAAATGAGAGGGAAATTTTTTGGGTGCAACAGTATCCTACAATGTTTCCTTCAATGACTGTATGACGACCCACTCTTGTCCCTTCACATCCAATGATATGGTTGTTTACTAACTAATGGTAAGATAACACTATCTAAATGAGGAGGAAAAAGAATTAGGACTTTTTGAGTAGGTAGAACGCTCATAGTTTCTTGATCACAAATAAAACCATTTTCACACTCACACTTTCAAAACATCTTTCCAAAAACAAAACATCTCTTTGAACTATTTTCAAAACCAATAGTGAAATTCTGGTATTAGATATGTGATGTCGAAGAAGATGTCAGGACACAAATATCTGAGGAAAATGTAAAGTGAAAAAATAATAAAAGTAGTAAAAACACAAAGGATTATTAACCCAGTTCAGTGTATAACAACACCTACTCTGGGGGCTACCAAGCCAGGGACAAGTCCACTAAATAGTATTAATTCATAGACCCTTAGTAAACAACCAATTTACGATCTAATCACTTAATCACTACCCGTGCTATACTTTTACCTAAGACACACCTAGGTATGAGACCCTCATAAAATACCTTCAATCACTAACAGTGAAGAACAACAGAATTATTAAGTTTTAAAGACTTCAATCATTCAATACTTAAAAGCTTATGAATGATGCACAATTAACAACTCAAATTACAACTAAAGTATTAAACCAATAATTACAGTGTATTACAATTAAAAAGTCTTAGACCTCTAAAACAAAAATATATTCTTCTTCAAAAGTTGTGGTTCAATGAGTAAGGATGCAGGTCCTTGTAAAGGCGCAGCACTGGGCTTGGGCTGAAAAACAAATATTCCAATCTTTTGAATATTTCCATGAAAACAGGCCAAGATATAATCCATAAGGATAATTCAAATAAAAATATTCCTCCATATTTTCCACAATCTATGAGTCACAAATCCTGAAAAATGGCGCGCCTAAAAACAGGAAACAGAAAACTTAGACATATATGTAGTTGCATCCAGCTCAGGAGGCAGATGTCACGACATCTGCTTTGACATCATTCAAAACAGTTTGCTTCAAATGTCAAGACATTTAGCAAAACATTATCAAGTTATTGTTTACCAAAATTGCTGCCAACAAACACTTACAAACTCCCCCTTTGGAAAATTTTGGCTAAAACATTATTAGAACATTATCAGAGCAGCAGCATAAGCAAAGCAAGCAAAACAAAAAGTCATTTAGTTGTTATCTGTTAGCATAGGAAGATGTCAGAACATCTTCTGAGACACGAGGCTCCCCCTCAAGTATTAAGCTCCCCCTCAGTCAGTGGTCGGTCAGTCAGAGGTAAGTAAGTTTCTCTCCCCCTTTTTAGTCATAATATGCCAAATAAAATGATGCATTCAAGAGAGTGTCAGTAATGTAAGTACAAACCATAGAATCCAAAATTTAAGCACATACAAGTTCCTAAAATAAACAACAGGGTTAAACAAATAAATAAAAAATAGTCTAACTATCTTCAGGACCAGTAGACTTCGCAGAGCCTGAACTTCCTTCCTCACTAGAACCTCCTCCTTCACATCTCACTCTATCGTCAAAGTTGTTGTCCTTCTGTAGCATCTTGATCATCTTTTCAAAAGTTAGCTTTCTTGCTGATATAACTCTAATCACATCATTAAGTTCTTTGCAGGCTTCCTTTAATTCAGTGATCATGTCATCCTTGGTTGGGGTCTTGTTTTCAGTAGATGCAGATGTCAAAACAATGTTTGGGACATGTTTTCCTGAAAACAACTTGAAATGAAGGGTCAAAGCAGACTCCCTCTGGCACACTACATCATTATCACTCATAATTCCAGGATGTTGATTAAGAATAATTCCACAAATAAGGGATGGAAAGGCAACAGACATCTTGATGGCACATGTTCCTGCATGCTTAATAGTCTGATAAAAAATGTAAGTACCATAATAAACATTTTCTTATTTCCAACAACATAAATAAACTTTCCTAATCCAATAGTGATGGTTAAGGTATGATTGATAGGAACCCAGTTAACAAGTCCAGTTCTATGCAAGATATCATATTTCACACTTAGCTTGCTAACAGGAAGCTTATTCTTCATGGGCCACTCACTCACTTGGTTAGTAGTGATGGCTTTGCACACTTGATTATCAGTTACTTCTAGCTCACAATAATCATCTTCAAACCTATCCAGAAATCTATTGATGATAGCAGGAGAAAATTCTACACATGTACCTCTAACAAACACTTTTCTATACTCCTTACTTTTATGATCAGCACAGTCAATAGGAATATTATCAATAAATTCCTTAACAAGAGTCTCATAGCATTTTGCAAACCTGGTAACATTTTTCATCAATCCAGCAGAAGATATCAACTCCATAATTTCTTTGCATTCTAGAGCACCAGCTCCCAATTCTCTTTGAAGGGAAATTCTTCTTTGAAACACATATTTCCACTTTTCATCATTCCCAACAGAATGGAAGGAAATGTTGTCAAGAGGAGCATTAGGAACCCTAACAGAGTGCTTCTTGCTTTCAGACTTTTTTACAGGAGAGATGTGGTGGACATCTTCCTCGACATCATAATCAGAGTTATCCTCTTCTACCAATTCAACTTTCTTCTTACGTTTGGATCTCTTTACAGAATCATCACCATCATTTATGGAGCTATCACGCCCAGCTTTTCTTTTGTTAGAGGGAGGAACCACTTTACTTTCGGGCTTTAGGGGACCATACATAGTTTTCTTCTTGAAGGTCTTGGTAGGGGGTGTGGTATTCACATTCTTCACTTTCCTGGATTTGAGCCTTTTAGCAATTCCAAGCACCACATTAGAAATGAGCTCATTGTCAGACAACTCATCAACATTGACCACATTCTCAGTATTTCAATTTTCTGCAGCTTTGGAGCCAACAACATCTTCCATAGCAAGAGATTTCTTCTCAACATCTTGCTCAACATCAGCTTCAACTTCTTTTAGAGCAGAAGTAGTAAGATTGTCAAGTTTTCTTTCAGCAGCATCTTTCTTGAAGATGGATGATTCAGCAGCACTTTTAGGGTCATTTCTTTTGTCATCCGGAGCAGGCATACGAGTAAGAGAGGTAGAAATCTCAGGCACAACAAAACCTTCATTTAACACTTTATATACTAGCCTTCTAATGCTTATATCAACATTAACAATATCTTCTTCTATCTTATCATCAGTAGAAGTATAAGCATTACCTTTATTGTCTTTAGATTTCTTTGCAGGTGACGATCTGGGTTTCTTAACCTTCTTCTCAAGAGGTGGGATAGTTGTTAGAGGAGTAACGTCAAGTACTCTGTCAAGGGAGAGTTTCTTAGGGTGGTTAACAGATTTTGAGGGAGACGATGTATGATGTTGAGACATCTTTGAAGATTTTTGAGCAAAGAGATGAAGAATGACAAGGGTTCTTTTTCTGTAAAGGAGAATGAAGAGTTTGTGAAAGTAGAAAGATGTGATTTCGTAGCGTGTCGGAAAAACTTTGAGACAGTCTTGTAATGATTGCTTTCGAAATTTGATTTGTTGGAAATATAATATCACTTTAATGATATTCCCACACGCCCTTAATTGCTACAAACCCTCATATAGGCAAATCCCTAATTTTCCTTTTAAGTTCTCAAACTGATTAGCATCCAAAGCCTTAGTGAAAATGTCAGCCAGCTGTAATTCAGTAGCTACATGTTCTAAGGCAAGAATCTTTTCTTCAACAAGCTCTCTTATGAAGTGATGACGAATATCAATGTGTTTGGTCCTGCTGTGTTGAATAGGATTTTTTGATATATTTATGGCACCTAGATTGTCACAGAATAATGTCATGACATCTTGTTTAACATTATATTCTATTAACATTTGTTTCATCCAAACAAATTGAGAACAACTACTTCCTGCAGAAATATACTCGGCCTCAGCAGTGGATATAGACACACAATTTTGCTTCTTACTGAACCAAGATATGAGATTATTTCCCAGAAAAAAGCATCCTCCTGATGCACTTTTTCTATCATCAACACTTCCTGCCCAATCAGCATCACAATAGCCAGTTAAATCAGAATCATATCCATGAGAATACAGCATACCATAGTCACTTGCCCCATTCACATACTTAAGAATTCTCTTCACATGGTTTGCATGGCTAACTTTAGGATTAGTTTGATATCTAGCACACACCCATACAGCAAAGGCAATGTCAGGTCTGCTATCTGTGAGGTACATAAGACTTCCTATCATACTTTTGTAAAGACTTTGATCCACACTTACTCCTTTTTCATCTTTAGTCAATTTTTGATGTGTGGGAGCAGGAGTTCTTATGTGACTGGAATTTTTCATCCCAAATTTCTTTACTATATTCTTAGAATACTTACTCTGAGATAAAAATATGGAATCTTCCATTTGTTTAACTTGCAAACCAAGAAAGTAGGTTAATTCACCAACAAGGCTCATCTCAAATTATGACTGCATTTGCTTGACAAAATGTTGAACCATCTCATTTGACATCCCACCAAACACAATATCATCAACAGAAATCTGTGCAATCATGATCTTCCCTTCTTCTTCCTTGACAAAAAGAGTTTTGTCTATGCCACCTTTCCTATATCCATTATCACCAAGAAATTATGTCAACTTTTTATACCAAGCTCTTGGAGTCTGCTTTAATCCATACAGAGCTTTCTTTAGTTTGTACATATGTTTAGGAAAACGTGGATCAAAAAATCCCTTAGGTTGTTCCATATAAACTTCTTCATTCAGATATCCATTTAAGAAGGCACTCTTTACATCCATTTGAAACAATTTAAATTTCAGTATGCATGCAACCCCCAAGAGTAGTCTGATTGATTCAAGTCTGGCCACATGAGTAAATGTTTCATTAAAATCAACTCCTTCAATTTAAGTGTATCCTTGTGCAACTAACCTTGCCTTATTTCTAGTGACCACCCCTTTTTATCAAATTTATTCTTGTACACCCATTTAGTGCCAATCACATTTGTCCCTTCAGATCTTGGAACTAGATCCCAAACTTCATTTCTGCTGAATTGTTCTAGTTCTTCCTACATAGTATTATCCCAGAACTCATCAGTTAGGGACTTTTAACATTCTTAGGCTCAATTTTTGACACAAAGCAAGAGTTTGATATCCCTTCTCTTGATGTGGTAGTAACTCCTTTATTTATATCTCCCATGAAAAGCTCCTTAGGGTGATCTTTTTGATTTCTAATTGAAGGCCCTTTATTGAGATGACTGGGCTTAGGGTCTTCTTGAGGGATATTAGAATCAATACTTTTGTCATTGGATTCTGTTGGAATATCAGATAAAGATGTTCCAACATCTTCTAAGACATCTTCTTCATCATTCCATCCTTTATCATCAATAATAACATTTTTGGATTCCATCATGTTGTACCCCAAAATTTGCCATCTCATGTCTCAAGGGACCATCCTGGACTCTTAGAATTACTCCAGTCAAGTTTCAAGCCTCAGGTCCCAATTTTCTAAGAAAAATCATTCAAATTATCCGAAGGGGGCAAAATGAGCAAAATCGAAGTTTCAATTGGAAAAAAGTCAATCGGGCGCTAAAAAAGTCAAAACTTTGACTTTTTGACCAAATCTGAGTCCCAAAAATCACATTATGTCAAGACATCCAAAAATATGGAATTTGATCATCAAAAATCAAGAGAATAAAAAATCCAACTTTGCAAGACTTTGAAATTTTTCTAAGTATTTTCTATACTTGGTTAATTTCATTTACTTCACGACATCTTTTACTATAATTCTAAATAATTCAAAGTGATGCAAGTAATTCAAGTTACTACAAAGTGGCATTTTTGCAAAAATTACAAATTCTAAAACTATGTCTTGTTTGAATTTTCTCAAAAAAACTTGCCACAATATTTTTGCCCTTGATATAATGTGCATAAAATATTCCACAAGACCAAATTTGTTTCATGCTACAAATTATATTGTCCAAGTTGAACAAAGTATGATATGCTACATTACCACAACACCCGAAAACATGCTCCATTGCTTCCCTACAAGAAAACTTGTGCTATACTACACCACAAGTACGCATATGTTGTCCCATACAGTCCAAAACTGCTCTATGCAGTCTGCCCCAACCTGCATCATAACAGCCCCAAAATTGCACCAAAATGGCAAAGGAAAATTATGTGAAGAAAGTATCAAAATAGTAGGCAAAAACATTTCAAAATAACTTATTTTGTTTCCCCCCTAAACCTCAGTCAAGGGTCTACAAAAAAGGGCTGTCTCATAAGACATAAGGGTGGGAATTGGGAGAGAGGATAGAGAGTTTTTGTTGATCAGAAAAACAGTATTCTTTGTAACCTTGACTCATTCATTAAAAACCAGCTCTGTTCTTATTCAAAACAGAATCCCAACCCATTAATCCATCATACAAACTCTCCCATAAGCCAAACACCTTATCACATAAAAAGATCGTCCAAACATAAAATAGTCCATGTAGTGCTATCATCTCCACCCTCAAAACACCAAAAAAACAATACAGTTCAGTTTAACTTAGTTTCAACAGTCCAGAGCAGCTTTCTAAAGATTCATTAGAGCCATCACGGCATCTGGAAAAGCATTTAGATTTAAGACAACCATTGCAGCCCAAAGGTAAGTCTTCTTGAATTGATATCTTTTCACACATCATTAATGATTTGTTTTTGAGTATAAGATGTAGCATTTTATGATCCCTTTGAACTAGTTATTTTCTTATTGTTTAGGCTTATAAAAATTATTTGTTGTTTATGTGTATCCATAATATGCTGTAAACTAACCTGTACAGACAATAAAAACCATGTTTAAGGCAAAAAATGCAGCATGAGTCGAAACGTACCCACATGCGTCGATCCTTTCTAAGTGAAAAAACAGAGTATGAGTCGACACATAGCATTATGCATTGACTCATACTGTTAAAAATCTTCAAAACAGAAACGTGAAAGATACTTGGGTCGATACATGTGCATTTTGCATTGATACAAGAAGGAGCATGAGTCGACACATCTCAATATGCATCGACTCATACTGAGTTTGGTCAGATTTTACAGGGACAAAGAAAAGCTATGTGTTGATGCATAGCAACATGGGTCGACACATAGCAGTTCAAAATGCATTTTTTTTCTTTTGTTTTGCACTATTTTTACATTGTTTTCATTATTATTCGATATTGTTGTAATATTTCAGTTTCCACTTTATCCCCATTGTTAAATTGTACCCCCATCCCCAAAGTGATGTAATAGCTTAGGATTTATTTTCCGCATTTTTACTTGCTTTCGTATATTGCTAGTAATTAGGATGTATGGCAAGATAAAATCAACAAATAGATAACCTTTAAATACAAGACAAAAATGCATGCAAACTAACACACTTGCACACTAGCACCTCTAGGGTAATCTCATTTTGTTTCCTTTCGGAAAATAGTCATGGCCTTCGAATATGGGCGTTTTAGCAAAGACCCTCGATAAAAAGTTCGTAGTCCCTCAATGACCTTCGATGTTGCCTTCGGTAAATGATCTAGTCCCTAAACGACATTGCTAAAACGTCACATAGGTTGCCTTCTATGACTATACAAACGTCCCACACCCGTCCCTTCACATCCAATGATGGGGCTTCTTACCAAATAAATTGTAAGATAGCAACATATAAAGGGGGAAAAAAAGAACATTTAATACCTTTCGAGTAGGTAGATTCTCTCCTAGTTACGCGCTTGCTCACAACAAAAACATTTTACACACCAACACTTTCATCTCAAAAATATTTTCAAAAAGATAAAACATTTCGTATACGTTCTTATAGAGACGAGAACCATTGCAAAACATCTTTCCAAAAACCACTTTCAAAAACACATTCCACAAACACGTCTTTGAAATATCTTTCGAAACAAAACTTTGTACGCGTTCTTATAGAAACGGGAACCATTACAAAAATATTTTCAAAACATTTTCAAAGCCCACACCACAAGCACATTGTCAAAGTAAAAGTAATTGATCAAGCGAGTACTTAAGAGCCCATGGTAAACCATGGATGAAAAGGGTGCTAACACCTTCCCTTTTCATAATCTACCCCCCGAACTCATGAAAACATCTCTAAAGGTCTTTCCTATGCTTTTTCACCTTTCCTTTTGGATAAAAGAAAAGTAGGTGGCGACTCTTGTTATCCGCACAAATGCGATCAAAATGCAAAACTCCAAGTCAGTTCTCCCACCGTATCACAGAATTGGCGACTCTGCTGGGTAATAACTTAAAAGTGGGGTTAACTTAGGGCTAGATCACATTTACTTGCTCACATTATTTGATTTGTATGCTTTACATTATGGTTCTCTGTTTGGGTTTTGATCCTCCACCTGGATCTGGGACACCTTTTTAGGTAAGTAGGAATAGATTATGGAAACTGTACGGTGTAGACCGATATGGTTGAAACAATGGCTACGTTAGTGTGACGCATTTGTGAGTACCAGTATCCCTCATGGTGAATCGAGGAGAATACGGGGCCGCTGAGTGGCGTCATAAAGCAATAATTGACTTTAGAACCCTAATTGAACAAACTTGGCCATTAGGACGTAGTGAGATAACCGGTTTCGGTGTAGAGCTGAAAACTGGTTGATACTCGATACTACACTCATTGAGGCTAGACTTTTGGGATATCTCGGCCGCAAGAAAAGATTGATTGTGCTGAGACAATGCCTAAGGGAAAGGTCGATGATATTGAGATCCTTTAGAACCCGATCACTATTACTAGGACAGGTTTGAGCCAACTAAATTCAAGAGGGTACTTACCTATAAAACCCCATGCAAGCCTAAAATCTAGGAACTTGTTTGTTGTGTGTGTATATATTTACTTGTACATAACATCATAAACATCATAAGCATCATACACATGCTCACTAACCATTTCAAGGATTTAGAAATTTATCTTTGTTTTTGTTTTGTAGGTCATGAATTACGTCTGAAGGAACACCATCCGAATCAGCTTTGTAAAAGCACACCCTCAACTTCAAGAGTTAGCCTCAAGAGTGCCCGAGGATTCTCCTTTTACCAAGAAATATGGTCGACTCCTTAGTTTGGATACATCCAGTTTCCAAGAAGAGGTGATGTATGTGTTGTTCCAATTCTTTGATCTCGTACATCATTGTTTCACTTTCCGGGACTATCAGTTGGTACCTACACTGGAGGAGTTCTCTCTACTCTTAGGGGTGCTCGTGCTTGATCAGATACCGTTCACTGGTCTAGAGGGGATTCCAAAACCTGAAGTCATCGCCGAAGCTTTGCATCTGAAAAAAGCTGATATCATAGCCAATTGGGAGACAAGAAGCGGGGTTAAAGGCTTCCTAGCCATGTTTCTATTGGAGAAGGCTCGTTCATTCTGGGACGACATGGATTTCCAAACTTTTAAAGACATCCTGGCTCTTCTCATTTATGGTTTGATTCTGTTCCCCGACTCGGACCAATTCATAGATATTGACACCATCAAAGTCTTTCTCTCTCGCAATCCTATACCTACCTTACTGGGATACATCTTGCATTGCCTTCATACCCGCACCATGAAGAAAAGAGGTACTCTCTTGTGTTGTATTCCCCTACTCGCTAAGTGGTTCACTTCACACCTACCTCAATCAGTATTGAAGAATGAGAAAAGACTGACATGGTCCTAAAGGATGATGTCCCTCACCCATTCTGACATCCGTTGGTGTTCGAGATCCTTGGAAGATGTCTCTATCATTGACCGCTGTGGGGAATTCCCTAACGTCCATCTACTTGGTATTAGGGGAGGTATCACCTACAATCCCTGCTTAGCTCTCCGACAATTTGGGTATGCCCGAAGAGACGGCCCTCATGAGATGCTCATTCAATGTCTGGTGTTCGACTATGACAAAGAAGACCAAGGTTACCGCCAGAGGTTTACACAAGCTTGGAGAATGGTGAACAAGGTGGACAGTAGGACTTTGGGACACAGAAACTTTATCCCTCTCGAGCCTTACCTTAGGTGGGTACGGGCTCGTGCTCAGAGACTCGTGATGCCTTACCCTTCCATCCTCCCTGTTATCATAGAGTTTGTTGTTGAAGGAGACGTCTCATACACTGTCCTTCATCCTGACATGCCTACCTCTATCGAAGACTTGTAGAAAGCTTGGGTTCAATTGAAGGAAGAGCGAGACACCTTCAAAGCCCAATTTTACGCCAGTGAGAAGAAGGTTCGGGAAGTCACCAAGCTGCTTCATGAAGAGCGGAATCTGAACGCCTACATTGCTCCAAAGAGGATGCGTTCAACCTTTCTATCTTAGGAGTTTTTGTTGTATTTTGTTTCTTTCATTGTAAGCCCAAAAAGGCATGATGTACTCAAACTTGGATTTAATATAACATCTGTTCCTTTTGGTTTGAACAAATTTAAATCTCTAATTTCCTTGAAATCATTTGCATATTGCATCTTCATTCATCATAAGATCATACAGGTTTCTTACAACAAGTCTCCTTATCCTTCTACTGTTTATTTCAGTGAGATGGATATTGAACAGACAATGAAAGATCTCCAGGCACAGAACGTCTAGTTTCAACAAATGCTCTTGACTCTTACAAAAGGACAAGAGGAGTTGAAGACTCTACTGGACAAAGAAAAGAAGAAGAAAACAAAGAAACCACCTGGTATTGTGATCATGGGAAGAAGGTTCAAAGGACAAGCCAAACAGACTTTAGACTTTGCAACATCATCAAGTGAAGGAGATAATCAAGAAGACATGACCAAGGAAGTGAACAACAACCCAGCATCAGAATAAGAGGAAGAACCTGATTACTCTGAGGATAGTATCCTCCCGCTGATAACAAATAAAAAGAGCTAGAGGATCGTTTGAATGATATGGAGGTCCAGAGGGTACCCGGACTGGATTTTGAAGAGTTAGCACTTGTCTTAGGGATTGTCATCCCGCAGAAATTCAAGGTCCCCACTTTCGCTAAATATGACGGTGTCTCTTGACCAAAGCTGCATTTAAGGTCATACGTCCGAAAGGTTCAACCCCATACGGCTGATAAGAATCTATGGGTGAATTTTTTCCAAGAGAGCTTGTCCGGGACATAGTTGGATTAGTTCTATCAGTTGGAAGGGACAAATATTCGCAATTGGGAAGATTTGGCTGCCGCTTTTTATAAACAATACCAGGATAATGCTGACTTAGCTCCAACTCAGACGTAATTGCAAGGCATGTCTATGGGTGCAGGTGAAGGTTTCAAAACCTATGATCAGAAATGGAGGGATCTCGTATGTAGAGTCCATCCCCCTCTATCTTACAGAGAGTTAGTGGATATGTTCCTAGGCACATTATCAGGTCCATTCTTTAACAACCTGATCGGGAGTTCCTCAGCTGGATTTACTGAACTAATCATGACCGGCGAGCGGGTCGAAGCCGATATAAAAAGTGGCAAAATTCAAAGAGATGCATCCTCGAGCACGATGAAGAAACCCTTCACTGGTAAAAAGGAGGCCGATGCCATTTATAGCCCGGAAGATCAGAGAAGAGAAGGATACCGTCCAACAGTAAGTGTTGTAATAATACCTAGGCCTGCGACTTCCCCACAATGCAATAATCCGCAAAGGGTAGAAAGACCACAAAGGAAGTTCACCCAGATTAATATGACATTGATAGAGGTTCTACCCCACCTGTTAAGATCTAACTTGGCAACTTTAAAAGAGTCTCCCAAGAATCATAATACCTCCTCTCCTCGTTACATTCTGAACGCTTGGTGCTCCTACCATTCTGAGAGTCCTTGTCATGACACAAATGACTGTTGGGCTCTAAGAAATAAAGTACAAGATTTGATTGAATCCAAGGAGATTGAGTTTGACGCTCTGGAGAAGCCCAATGTCATAACTACTCCCATGCCTAAGCATAACCGTGGAGTTAACACCATTGATACCGATCTGTTCGTGACCTTAGTCGATGAAGTTTCTAATCCTCCCATGACTGTAAAGAAAATTTTGATGTTGCCCAGTGTGATCGATGGATCTGGAACTGACTGTTTTTTAGCTGGTTTCGCGAAATGTCGCGGAAGCAAGAGTCGCCACCGTCTTTTATTTTCTCCAACAAGGAAAGGACAAAAGCACAGCAAAATTCCTTATGAGATTAGCTCTCGGTTCGGGAGGTAGATTTATAGAAAGGGAAGGTGTTAGCACCCTTTCTATCCGTGGTTATCCACAGGCTCTTAGATACTTGCTCATTGTGTTTTCAAAATGTTTGTTTGCTTTTCAAGTGTGAGTGGGTTTTGAAAAAAGTTTCTTTGAAAATTTCAGTTCGACTCTTGTATCAGTCCTCAAGAGTGTTTGAAAAGTTGTTTTTGAAAGCTTTTTGCAAAGTGTCGGTGTGAAAAGATGTTTTTGATTTGTTTTGAATTAGAGCAAGTATCTACGAGTCATCTACCTACCCTAAGGAATTAGTCTGTGTAAATGTCCTTAAGGTAGTGCCATCCCATCATTGAGAAGTAGGTAGCACCACCGTTGGAGGTGTTCGGGTCAATTCGAGGGTTAGGGACAGTGTGGTCACTGGGCAATAGTAAGATACCTTAGAAGCTACCCTTATGCCATTGATCTTTATATTCCGAGGCAACCGTTTCGAGGCAACTTGTTTCGAGGCAACCAGATCAATGGAACATAAGGACTCACTAAGACGTCCTGTACTCGACGACCACGTTTCGAGGGGCAAGGCAACATTGTGATCACCAGAGTAACAGTAGGACACCTTAGAAGCTACCCTTATGCCATGTTCACGGACATAAGGACTTACTAAAACGTCCTATACTCGACGACCACGTTTCGAGGGGCAAGGCAACAGTGAGGCGTACCCTAAGAGTGGTGTGTGAATTTGTGTGTCAGGTTCATTTATTTTTGTCTTGTTCATGCATTGGTGATCTACGCGTTGCTTTTATTTTGACATTCATTCTTTCATGCAAATTAATTAACAGTTAAAAGGTGCGGAATTAAAAGTGCGGAAAAGTTAAAGGTCCTACGCTATTACAAAGGCGCGGGTCTACATCGCCAAATTAATCCAGACCCGATTTAAAATAAAATGCAGAAAATAAATGCCTAATTAACTATTACAGGGCTTTGGAGTAAGTACATTATATTCACAAAAAAAAGAAATAAATAAAACACACGAAAAGAAAATATAATCGAATGCGAGGGCGTTGGACCCTTTAAAGGAATTAAAATGAAATTATTAAAATAATTAAGTTAAATAAAGGAAATGACTTATTTTTTTATGTTTGTATTTATGACATTAAAGAAAATTAAATTGGAATTTAAAAGTCAAATAATTCTAGTTCTAATTGTTTTTTAATTTATTAAAGAAAAAATATCTAAGTTAAACCTAATTTAAACCTAATTTATTAATTATAAGTATGTACAAAATTAATTAATGGTTAATTATGATAAAAATATTTAATAAAAAAAAGGATGAAAAGTGCTAAAGGCCTATTTTTTATATTTTTTAATTATTAAAAAAAAACATTAAAATTAACAACCTAAAATTAAAACTAGATT
Organism: Vicia faba; assembly: GCA_948472305.1. Taxonomy (NCBI): domain Eukaryota; kingdom Viridiplantae; phylum Streptophyta; class Magnoliopsida; order Fabales; family Fabaceae; genus Vicia; species Vicia faba. Next base: position 186,707 of record CATIWC010000821.1, on the reverse strand, counting down.
ACTTATTGAATTTTTTTTTACCAAAAAAAAGGTCATTGATGAATTAAATTAATAAAACATATTTTTATTTTTTTGATTTTTTGATTTTTTGGTTTTTATATTAAATTGTTTTAATGAATTAATTAGAAATAAAACAAAAATAAAAAAATGGAAAGAAAAGGAAATTAAATGCAAACTGTGGGGGGTGTAGACCCCAAATGAGGAGGTGAATTGATGAATTCTGGCCCAACAGGAGGAGGCCCCTTGTTGACTTTATGGCTCATGTGGAGCACCTTTGATTGACGCCTGTGGTGGATGGCAGATAGTAATCACTGGATGGCCCATTTGAGGCACATGGCAAACGCCAATGCTGGGGTGTATGATGGCTCCCTGGGTAGTGTGCTGCATAGGAACGAATTAAGCAAAATAATAGAAATAATGTGAGGGGACCTGGGATTCGAACCCAGGTCCCAGTATTTACCAATGCAAGCCTTTACCAAGTGAGCTATCAACGCGCTTTATTCATGAAATAGAAAACAAATAATATAAAATAAAATTGGCCTTAGTGTTATAAAATAAAATAAAAGCGCGCTGGATTCAAACCAGCCACTCACACCGTGCCACGCTAGCCTTCGTCCCCAATGTACCTGTAATGAAAAGGGATAGCGGGGGTTTTGAACCCCCCCAAAACTCAAGCTTTTTGAAAATAGCGAATAGGCCATCTTCAAACATAAATTGAGCGCGACAAGCAATTTGGAATCCTCATGTTGCCACGATCTTGTTCATACTGGTGTTAGAGTCCAATTTTACCATATATCTAAATCCCCAATTTTAAGTTTCAGGAACCCTAGTTTTTGTTCATGGTAGATTCGGATTTAGATGCCTATAACTCAATTGGAAGGCACCAAAAGCTTCAGAGAACCCTTATTAGTACAAATCAAGCAATAAAAATCAATGAAAATGGATGAATTGTGTTATGCATTTCTGGAAAAAAATACAAACCGTGTAGCTTTGTGGGACTGGTTCCTTGCGCGTTTGAATGTGGTTTTGATTGCTAGAGTTTCCTTGGGACCTCAGGAAGGTGTTTGGATCAGAATGGGGGCTCAACAAATGCTCTAAGGCAATTTTCAGTTTTGAAAATTCTTGGCAAAAATGTGAGTTTGCTTATGTGCTTTGGGCGCAGCTTGGGTCTCAATCGTTGCTTTTGATCACTTGCATAGGTATTATGTAACATGTATTGAGAGGAATTATGGCCTCATAATGCAAGGCATTCAAGTTCAAGATTTTGACATAACTCCATTAACAAACCTTCCTCTTTTGAGCCAATTTTGAATTCTTGCTCCATTTGGCCTTGAAACGAAATTGGGATGTGGCATAATGATGATTCAGAGCTAGTTAAGACCAAATATCTCCCTTTATTAAACTTCTTGATTTTTCTTTGATTTTAAAAGATTTAAAATTAATTAAATCCAATAAAATCAATTAAAAATGAAACAATTAATTTAAAATTTTTAAATAAAAGGTGGGACACGTGGTAAGCATGGGCAAGTTAATTCAAGTGGAAAAAGTGGGCCCCTTTTGTCAAAAATGAAATTTCAAGGATAAATGATTTTGGCCATTTCACAAAAATTTCCCAACTTCTCCAATGCACATCTTGCTCAATTTTTAAGCTTTGATCATGTTCTTGGAAATTTTGGAAAGTTCTTTAAGTCCTCTAACCAATTTCTTTGGTCCCATGTCATTTTGATTCACCAATCTCAAGTTATGGCCTTTGACTTAAAGTCCCTTTTTGTTGACTTTTGAAAATGACCTATAATGTTGAAATTGATAACTTTTTGTGAGAGCATTTCTTGGACTTGGAGTGTGAGGATGAGTTGTAGGAAATGTCTTCCCCTTCAAGATGAGCATTGGATGGAATTTTTCTGATGAACAATGAAAAAGTTATGCCTTGGTCAAGTTACAGTTGACTTTTCAGCTGTCCAAAAATAGAAACTTTTGCATCTTGAGACTTTTTGAGCCAAACTTTTGAGAATCATGATCAAGAATTGATCAAATGATGTTTGTGGCTTCAAAATAAGATGTTGACCAAAATTTTTGACTTTTGACTGCCAAATGACCATTTTGCCCCTACAGTTGACTGTTGAGCAATTAGGGTTTTTGACTGTGCAACTTGACCTTGTGAGCTTTGAAATTTGACATGTAAGTATTTGACAATGTGTATGAGCATAGGAGACTTGATTGAGCTCTTTAAAACTTCAAACTTCCTTGCAAGAACCAAAACCCTAATTTGACTGGCTTAGGAGGATGGTTGACTGTGTAGCCCTTGAGTAGACTTGAACCATTTGTGGATGATTCTTGTCAAAACTTTGAAGATTATGGGAGGGCAAATTTTGGGGTACAACAGTTGCCCCTGTTCAATCTTCTTAGACCCGAGGATGTAGATCGGCGTGTGTGCCTTTCGTGATCCGAAGGTGGAAGATGATTGAACACTAAAGTGCCCAGAAATTTGCACTCACATAGTTGAGTATCAGCAGTGTGATAGCGGGAATGGGCTTACAGATGACATTTGGAGAGATGGAGTGGAGATGGGCTTATAGATGCCATCGGGAGGCGTCGATCGCGTAAGAGATTCCTTAGCGAGAACTTGCGTACCTGAGAAGGAAAGAACATTACCTGGTCTGTTACCGGAGTTGACTTTCAAACTCTTTATGTAGACGTGCCCTGGCTGGATACAGGAATCGAATCTTCGAACTCTTCAGACGTGCCCTGTCAAGATACAGGGATCGAGTCTGGTACGGTAGTCGTCAACAGATACTCCCTGGCAAGATACAGGAATCGGATCTTCGAACTCTTCAGACGTGCCCTGTCAAGATACAGGAATCGAGTCTGGTACTGTAGTCGTCAACAAATACTCCCTGGTAAGATACAGGAATCGGATCTTCAAACTCTTCAGACGTGCCCTGTCAAGATACAGGAATCGAGTCTGGTATTGTAGTCGTCAACAGATACTCCCTGGCAAGATACAGGAATCGGATCTTCGAACTCTTCAGACGTGCCCCGTCAAGATACAGGAATCGAGTCTGGTACTGTAGTCGTCAATAGATACTCCCTGGCAAGATACAGGAATCGGATCTTCGAACTCTTCAGACGTGCCCTGTCAAGATATAGGAATCGAGTCTGGTACTGTAGTCGTCAATAGATACTCCCTGGCAAGATACAGGAATCGGATCTTCGAACTCTTCAGACGTGCCCTGTCAAGATACAGGAATCGAGTCTGGTACTGTAGTCGTCAATAGATACTCCCTGGCAAGATACAGGAATCGGATCTGGAATCACGACAGTTGATAGCAATTATCTTTGTATTAACTTTTATCCTGAAAAGACAAAACGTTAGTTTTATGCGATGTCATGATGTATGATATGCGAGATGTTCTCAGAATGAATGAGATTGTATGTTCATGATGCGTATATGCATGCTATAATGTATGAAGATGTGTTGTTTATGTATGTTTTCGTCTTAGAAAAATAAATCCTTGACGGATGCCGGGAAGTTGAATCCTGGGCAGATGTGGAACAAAAGAGCTTCTTGTTTCCGCTGGGGATGATGGTTGCAAGAATAAACCGGTAGGAGAAGATGACTCCGTTGGGGAATAAACTTGGAGAATGGATTACCCTGCGGGGAGAAAATTACTCTAGAGATCTTGCTGGGGAACAACACTCTGTGGGGAGAGAGGTACTCTGTTGAGATGTTGATGATAACTTCGCTGGGGATACCGTTGTTATGTTGCAAGTGTTAATAGACTCCGCTGGGGATAGGAAGACTTCGCCGAGGAAGATCTTTCCGTGGCTTTTGGCTGAGGATAACCCAGTTATATCCTGGTAGGGAAATAACCTTTGAATAAAGCCGGGGGACGCGTTCGTGCTCTGCATGGGGGAAAACTTCCAGAATCTACTGGGGACAAGCTTACTGCTTGGGGAGATGGTTCAAACATTCGTGGGGAAATCTTGATTGGACTCTCCTGGGGAAATTAATTTGATATACCGGGGAAGTGGCTCCACTGAATGTTTGATATACCGCCGGGGAATAATCTTTAGGTCAAGACTGCCGGGGATGCTTGTTAGGAATGTCTGTATGATGTGCTGAGGAATGTTGAGATCTGCTGGAGGGTACCCAACTTCCTTAAGGCTGACTGTAGCTCTGCTTGGGGAGAGTGTACTGACTTGCTGGCTCACTCTCTGGGAATTAAGATATGCTGGTTGTGTTCTTCAGCTGAACTTACCTTGGTACCTTGATGGACTGAGCAACCAGATTGCTTAGACAACTCTTTATTGCCCCTGTTTCTAATGTTACCTGTAATTAATCCTTTGTTTCGTATGCAAATATTCATGAGTTAGCAAATAGTGTCAAATGCATATATCACAAATTGAACCTTGGACGTTTTTCGCAAAACAAAACAGAAAAGGAAAACAATTGGCAATTTTAACTGAAAAGTGTATTTGTATTGATTTTGAATTGCCTGTAAATAGGCGTTTATGTACAAGAGGCTGACATCCTAGTAAGAGAACGCCGCAAAATAAAAGAGTTTATACAAATTTGTACAAAGGAAAATAAAACAGCTATGTGAAAAGAATAATCCCACTGGGTTTCAACTCTGCTATCGCCTTTATATCTTCGAGCGTCTCATCACTTGATGACCTAGTTCGAGGATGAAGCTGATCGATCGATGCCGTCTGAACTCGATATTGATACCGGATTCCGGATACAAAGTGATCCAACGAGACATAGTATTACGCTTTATCCCTAACTTTTGCTTGGACCGCCCTTTCGGGTTTTCAGTCCACCGGGATACCCATTTTTGCCCAAGCCGCCTTTTCAGGTTTTCGACTTGCCGGGTGTACAAATTTTTTTCATTTCATCCCTTCATTTTGCCCGAACCCTTTTGGTTCGCCGGGAAGCCCTAATTTTTGCCTAGGTATGTCAACCTAGCGGGTCTTTTTCATGCGTAGTATCTTTTTACTATGTCTGCATTGGCGGGGTGAGGAAGGTCGTCACCATCCATGGTAGTTAGAATCATGGCTCCTCCCGAGAACACATGTTTAACCACAAATGGCCCTTCGTATGTAGGGGTCCATTTGCCCCTTGGATCACTCTGAGGGAGAATGATGCGCTTGATTACCAGATCCCCAACTTGGTACTCTTGTGGTCTGACCTTTTTGTTAAATGCCCTGATCATCCGTTTTTGATACGTCTGACCGTGACAAATAGCAGCAAGTCTCTTTTCGTCAATCAGATTTAGCTGATCAAGTCGTGTCTGGATCCAATCATCTTCACTCAGATCTGCATCCTTCATTATCCGGAGAGAGGGTATCTGCACCTCGATCGGTAAGACTGCCTCCATACCATAGACCAAGGAGAAAGGAGTTGCCCCGGTCGACGTCCTAGCTGAGGTATCGTACCCATGCAGAGCGAACGGTAACATCTCGTGCCAATCTTTATAAGTCACTGTCATCTTCTGCATGATCTTCTTGATATTCTTATTCGCTGCTTCTACAGCCCCATTCATCTTTGGTCGATAAGGAGAAGAGTTGTGGTGCTGTATCTTGAATTGCTCGCAGAGCTCAGTGATCATCTTGTTATTGAGATTGGTACCGTTGTCTGTAATAATTCTTTCAGGGACGCCGTATCGACAGATCAGGTTATGCCGAATGAACCGTGCCACAACAGTCTTGGTTACCATAGCGTAGGAAGCTGCTTCAACCCACTTCGTGAAGTAATCAATTGCTACCAGGATGAAGCGATGCCCATTGGATGCCGTAGGTCTGATCTCACCGATCATATCAATCCCCCACATTGCAAAAGGCCAAGGTGCAGTCAGGACGTCCAGAGGAACTTGAGGAATATGCACCCTATCAGCATAAATCTGGCACTTATGACACGTCCGAGAATGTTGATAGCAGTCGGCTTCCATTGTGGACCAGAAATACCCTTCCCGAAGGATCTTCTTTGCCATAGTGTGTCCACTGGAATGTGTTCTGAAGGTCCCTTCATGTAGCTCTTCCATGATCCTTTCTGCTTCAGTCTTATCCACACAACGCAGTAAGGTCGAATCATGGTTTCGCTTGTATAGAATGTCGTTGCTAAGGAAGAACTTTGCTGCGAACCTTCTCAGAAACTTCTTATCGTTGACAGATGCACCTTCAGGGTATTCCTGAGCTTCCAAGTATCTCTTCACCTCATGGTACCAAGGCTTCTCGGTCACTAATTTAGTCTCAAGATCACAACAGTATGCCGGTTCGTCCAGTTTCCAGATGATGACCCGGGGAGCCTCATTGTCCCACTTGACTTTGAACATAGAAGACATCGTAGCTAACGCGTCCGCCAACTGATTCTCCTCTCTTGGGAAATGTTCAAAGGTTATCTCTGAGAAGTGGGGGATCATTGTCAACACACATTCTTTGTAAGGAATAAGATTCGGATGTTTCGTATCCCACTCGCCTTTGATCTGGTTGATCACAAGAGAGGAATCTCCGAAGACACTCAGAAACTTGATCCTTAAGTCAATTGAAGCTTTGAGTCCCATGATGCACGCCTCATACTCCGCCATGTTGTTGGTGCAGTTGAAACATAGCCGGGCAGTGAGTGGAGTATGAGTGCCTTGAGGGGATATGATCACAGCGCCGATATCGTTACCCAAAGCATTGGAGGCTCCGTCAAAGTGCATAGACCATCGGGATCCTTCCTCAGGTCCTTCATCCGGTCCAGGTACTTCACAATCAGTCACTATCATGATACTCTCGTCCGGAAATTCAAAGTTCATTGACTGATAGTCGTCTACTGCCTGATGTGCCAGGTGGTCTGCCAATACACTTCCCTTGATAGCTTTCTGAGTCGTATTCGGTCAAGATCATTTGCCATCTGGCTATTCTCCCAGAAAGAGCATGCTTTTCAAATATGTACTTTATCGGATCCATCTTTGAGATCAATAAGGTAGTGTGAGTCAGCATATACTGTCTCATCCGGCGAGCGGCCCATACCAAAGCGCAGCAAGTTTTCTCGAGCAGTGAGTATCGGGTCTCACAGTCGGTAAACTTTTTGCTAAGGTAATAAATGGCGTGCTCTTTTCGGCCAGACTCGTCATGCTGCCCCAGCACACACCCCATTGAGTTGTCAAGTACTGTCAGGTATAATATCAGAGGTCTCCCTTCAACCGGCGGCATAAGGATGGGTGGTTCTTGGAGATACTCTTTGATTCTGTCAAAAGCAGCCTGACATTCATCATTCCAACGTACTACCTGATCTTTCTTTAGCAGCTTGAAAATTGGTTCACAAGTAGCAGTTAGATGCGAGATGAATCGAGCAATGTAATTCAGGCGTCCTAAAAAGCCTCTGACCTCTTTCTCTGTCTTAGGAACTGGCATCTCTTGAATAGCTTTAATCTTGGCAGGGTCCACTTGAATACCCTTATCACTTACAACGAAGCCTAGCAGCTTTCCAGATCTTACCCCGAAGGTGCATTTGTTCGGGTTCAACCTCAGCTTGTACAGTTTCAGACGGTCAAATAATTTCTGCAGATGATCAAGGTGTTCTTCCTCGGTTTGGGACCTTGCAATCATATCGTCGACATATACTTCTATCTCATGATGGATCATGTCATGAAATAAAGCAACCATGGCACGTTGGTAGGTTGCCCCAACATTTTTCAGTCCGAAAGGCATGACCTTGTAGCAGAAGGTGCCCCACTGAGTAACAAAGGTAGTCTTTTCCATGTCTTCAGGAGCCATCTTGATCTGATTATACCCTGAAAAACCATCCATGAAAGAGAACACCTTGTGCTGAGCCGTATTATCAACCAGAACGTCAATGTGAGGTAGGGGAAAGTCATCCTTGGGGCTGGCCCTGTTCAGATCCCTGTAGTCAACACACATTCTGACTTTACCATCTTTCTTCGGTACCGGCACCACATTAGCAACCCACTGAGGGTAAGAAGTCACTGCAAGAAACCCGGCGTCAAACTGTTTCATAACCTCGGCTTTGATCTTCTCAGACATCTCTGGACGCATACGGCGGACCTTTTGCTTAACCGGAGGGCAGTCTTCCTTAGTAGGCAAGTGATGGACCACAATGTCGGTATCCAACCCGGGCATGTCTTCGTAGGACCAGGCGAATATTTCCATGTAGTCATGTAACATCTGAGTCAACCGTTGCTTCACACTGAGCTCTAGGTTGGCACCAATCTTGACTTCCTTACGGTCGGTCTCAGTACCCAGATTTATTGTCTCCACTGGCTCCTCATGTGGTTGAATTGCCCTCTCTTCCTGGAGTAACAGTCTTGCAAGTTCACCAGGCACTTCGCAATCATCTTCACCTTCGTCTTCGGCTAAGTTGATCGGATTTTCGAAGTCATAACTGGCAGTAGCAGAGTCGTTACCAGTGAGATCCAGAGTGGATTGAAACCTGTATGAGTGAGTGTGTGTAAATACAGCTGTTTTGCAATATATAAAGAAAGGAAGGAAAAGGAGCGCAAAATTTGAAATGTGAAAAACGTCCAATGCTTTTATTTATGATATATGACAGTGACAAACAAAAGCCCTCATAAATAAGACCACGGTGCCCCGGGTAAGACACCGGGCCATACAGTTTCAAATTATTGTTTATTACAAGTCCAAAACAAAGAAGTTCATTACTTCGTGACAAGAGTAACAGGCATGCAGTCTTTGGAAGTCCAATTGCTAGGTCCACTGTTGGTTGCCGGGTAAATCCAGCTGTCAAACTCAGCTTCATCCACTTCATCATCCTCCCTGATAGCATTCACTCCATGGTTAGGCATGGGAGCAGTCACCACATTGGGCTTCTCAGGTGCCTCAAATTGTACCTCCTTGGCATCAATAAGGTCCTGAACCTTATTCTTTAGGGCCCAGCAGTCATCTGTGTTATGCCCCGGGCTATCAGAGTGATATGCGCAACGGGCGTTGGGGTTGAACCTGGGGGATGTAGTATTCACAACCTTCGGGGCCTCTCTAACAGTCACCAAGCTGGCTGATAACAGTTGCGGCAGGATCTGAGAGAGAGTCATGCTGAGTCGAGTATACTGCCGTTTGGGCCTCTCAGCTCTGGGTTGGTTGTACTGTTGTGGAGCAGTGGCAGGCTTAGAAATAACCACCGCGTTGACAGCTTGGCGGTGTTTAGGTTTGTTTTGCCTTCTTGGGCTATAGACAGCACTAGCCTCTTTCTTGAAGGGCTTCTTTTCAGCATTTGAGGAGGCAACCTTCTGTATCTTCCCCGATTTTATACCAGCCTCGATCCTTTCACCAGTCAGGATCAGATCAGTAAACCCAGCAAAGGAATTACCAATGAGATGATTGAAAAAAGGCCCAGATAGGGTCCCCAAAAACATATCCACCAGCTCTCGGTCCGTCAATGGTGGCTGCACCCTGCCAGCCAGATCTCTCCATTTCTGTGCGTACTCCTTAAAACCTTCACCCGATCCTAACGACATACCCTGGAGTTGGGTACGCGTAGGAGCGAGGTCGGAATTATATTGATACTGCTTGTAAAAAGCAGTGGCCAGATCCTCCCAGTTACGAATGTTGGTCCCATCCAGCTGATAGAACCATTCGAGGTGAGTCCCTGAAAGACTCTCTTGGAAGAAGTGGATCCATAAGTTCCTGTCTGCTGTGTAAGGCTGGATCTTCCTTACATAAGAACGGAGGTGCATCTTGGGACAGGAAGCCCCTTCATACTTCACAAAGGCGGGCTCCTTGAACTTGTGTGGAATCACCACCCCAGTAGATAACCCCAAGTCTCTGAAATCCAGTCCAGGCACACGCTGAATTTCCATAGCATTTAACCTGTCCTCCAGCTGCTTGTACCGGTCCTCAGCAGGAGGATACTGTTCGTCGTTGAAGTCTGTTTCAGTATCAGAGACCACAGGAGTAGGGACCTCCCTTTCTTGGTGACTACCTTCCCCCACAGATGGAGTAGTCCTCTCAGCTTCATTTTGCAAAGTATTCCCGAGCCTGCGCCCAATGTTAAATAGCACAGTCCTCTTCTTCTTCTTACTCTTCTTCAGGAGCATAGCCTTCAGCTCTTTTTGACCTTGTGCCAAACCCATGATCAGCTCCTGAAATTGTGCGTTCTGCGCCTGAAGGGCCTTGATAGTCAGCTCGGTAGATGATTCAGGGTTCATGATGCTGTAATAAACAGCGAAGAACAGTAAGCAACCTGAAAAGAAGATGTACCTGATATGCACATGATGAATGATATGTGTTTATGCAATGCATTCAAGGGTTCGAAAATTCAAATTTGTTGTAGACCAAAAGGAACAACGTTATTATTAAAGAAATAATTGTTCAGTACATCAAAGCCTCATGGGCAAACATTACAAAGCAGATCAATCCCAAAAGACACTACGCATCCTCTTCGGAGCAATGTAAGTATTGAGATTCCTCTCCTCGTGCAGTAGGCGGGTGAGCTCCAGGACCTTCTTTTCACTAGCATGTAGACTGGTCTCCAGAGAATTCCGTTCTTCCTTAAGCTGGATCCAGCTCTTCTGCATCTCTTCCCAGGACGTGGGCATGTCAGGATATTGAATGGTGTAGGACACCTCTCCTTCCAAGTCTGGCTCTTTGATCACGGGGAGAACATGAGGATATGGCATCACCAGCTTCTGGGAGCGGGCTCGTACCCACTTGAGATAAGGCTCCAATGGGATGGAGTTCCTGTGCCCCAGGGTCTTGCTGTCTATCTTGCTGGGCATCCTCCAAGCTCTGATAAATTTCTGGCGAAGTCCTTGAGCATCGTTGTCGAAGTCAAAAACTATGTCAGGAATTAACATGTCATGTGGGCCGTCCCTCCGAGCATAACCAAACTGTCTCCAAGCCAGGCATGGGTTGTAAGTAATACCTCCTCTGATTCCAAGTAAAGGAACATTAGGGTACTCCCCGCAACGATCAATGATAGTGACATCCTCTTTGGACCGAGAGAACCAATGTATATTTGCATGTGTAAGAGTCATCAATCGTTTTGACCACCTCAAACCCCGCTCGTTCTTCAAAACTGATTGTGGAAGGTGCGAAATAAACCACCTTCCCAGGAGGGGAGTGCAGCACATAAGAATACCCCTTTTCCTCATGGTTCGAGTGTAACATGAGTGAAGGATGTCCCCCAGCAACGTAGGTATAGGATTCCTGGACATGAAGACCTTGACAGCACTGATATCTACAAGCTGATCTGGCTTAGGGAACAGCACCAACCCATAGACAAGGAGGGCTACAACTTCTTCAAAGGCTTGTAGATCAAGGGAATTCCAACACTCTTGGGCCTTCTCAAACAGAAATTTTGCCAAGAACCCTTTGATACCATTTCTGGCTTCCCAATGCCCCTTGATGTCAGATGGTTGTAGGCATAATGCTTTAGCTACTTCTTCAAGTTTTGGTTCCCTTTCCGTACCGTTGTAGGGTAGTTGATTGAGAATGGGAATCTTCAGAAGCTGGGAAAACTCTTCTAAAGTAGGCACCAGCTGATAATCCGGGAAAGTAAAATAATGATGTAGAGGGTCAAAGAATTGGAAGAGGACCTTTACCATCTCTTCCTCAATATTGGTATTGACCAGGCTGATGAGTCTACCATGCCTTTCACTGAATGACGAGTTCTCGGGAATCCTGGATGTAAGCTCCTTAAGCTGAGGAGGGACCCTTACAAGGTTGATCTGAATTGTCTTTCTGCGGATAGTTTCCATGTCCTACAAAACAAGAACAAAGATGAAGATTCGAACCCCTGAAATGGTTAGTGGATGCATATGATGCTGTATGATGTTATGATGCTATGATTAAGCACACCACAAATATTTACAAAGGCAAACATGTAAGGCACACAAGTCACACAAGACAAGCCCTTAGAGTTTAGGCCAGCATGGGGTCTGGGTATTACCCTCTTGAAGTTGGTGGGCTCAACCTGTCCTATCAGAAGTAACCGGGTTCTAAGGATCTCAATATCATTGGATTGCTTTCATTGTTCATCGTTTCGATTTAGCCACTGACTGGCGATCAAAATATCCCAAGAAAACAACCCTCAACTAAGTGTAGTATCGAGTATCAACCGACTTCGGAGTATACCAAAGTAGTTATCTCACTACCCTAAAGAGGCCAAGATGGTTCAATTAAGGTTCCTAAGGTCTGTTGATGCTTCACGACACCACGCGGAGGCCCCGTACTCTCCTTGATTGACTCAAGGGTTACCGGTACACACCAAAGTGCCACATCAATGTAGCAGACTGCTTCAACCATGTCGGTATACCCCGCACAGTTCCCTCACAGCCTTGTTGATACTTTCTAAGAAGGTATCCCCAGATCCGGGTTAGGATCTATAGAACTCCCAAGACAGTCCCACAATAAAAAGCAAGCAAGTCAAAGCAATTGAAAACACAGTTATGAACTATCCTAAGGTACACCTCACTTTCAAAAAATTCCCCAGCAGAGTCGGCAGTTCTGTGATCGGTGGATCTGGAACTGACTGTTTTTTAGCTGGTTTCGCGAAATGTCGCGGAAGCAAGAGTCGCCACCGTCTTTTATTTTCTCCAACAAGGAAAGGACAAAAGCACAACAAAATTCCTTATGAGATTAGCTCTCGGTTCGGGAGGTAGATTTATAGAAAGGGAAGGTGTTAGCACCCTTTCTATCCGTGGTTATCCACGGGCTCTTAGATACTTGCTCATTGTGTTTTCAAAATGTTTGTTTGCTTTTCAAGTGTGAGTGGGTTTTGAAAAAAGTTTCTTTGAAAATTTCAGTTCGACTCTTGTATCAGTCCTGAAGAGTGTTTGAAAAGTTGTTTTTGAAAGCTTTTTGCAAAGTGTCGGTGTGAAAAGAAGTTTTTGATTTGTTTTGAATTAGAGCAAGTATCTACGAGTCATCTACCTACCCTAAGGAATTAGTTTGTGTAAATGTCCTTAAGGTAGTGCCATCCCATCATTGAGAGGTAGGTAGCACCACTGTTGGAGGTGTTCGGGTTAATTCGAGGGTTAGGGACAGTGTGGTCACCGGGCAATAGTAAGATACCTTAGAAGCTACCCTTATGCCATTGATCTTTATATTCCGAGGCAACCGTTTCGAGGCAACTTGTTTCGAGGCAACCAGATCAATGGAACATAAGGACTCACTAAGACGTCCTGTACTCGACGACCACGTTTCGAGGGGCAAGGCAACAGTGTGATCACCAGAGTAACAGTAGGACACCTTAGAAGCTACCCTTATGCCATGTTCACGGACATAAGGACTTACTAAAACGTCCTATACTCGACGACCACGTTTCGAGGGGCAAGGCAACAGTGAGGCGTATCCTAAGAGTGGTGTGTGAATTTGTGTGTCAGGTTCATTTATTTTTGTCTTGTTCATGCATTGGTGATCTACGCGTTGCTTTTATTTTGACATTCATTCTTTCATGCGAATTAATTAACAGTTAAAAGGTGCGGAATTAAAAGTGCGGAAAAGATAAAGGTCCTACGCTATTACAAAGGCGCGGGTCTACATCGCCAAATGAATCCAGACCCGATTTAAAATAAAATGCAGAAAATAAATGCCTAATTAACTATTACAGGGCTTTGGAGCAAGTACATTATATTCACAAAAAAAAAGAAATAAATAAAACGCACGAAAAGAAAATATAATCGAATGCGAGGGCGTTGGACCCTTTAAAGGAATTAAAATGAAATTATTAAAATAATTAAGTTAAATAAAGGAAATGACTTATTTTTTTATGTTTGTATTTATGACATTAAAGAAAATTAAATTGGAATTTAAAAGTCAAATAATTCTAGTTCTAATTGTTTTTTTAATTTATTAAAGAAAAAATATCTAAGTTAAACCTAATTTAAACCTAATTTATTAATTATAAGTATGTACAAAATTAATTAATGGTTAATTATGATAAAAATATTTAATAAAAAAAAGGATGAAAAGTGCTAAAGGCCTATTTTTTATATTTTTTAGTTATTAAAAAAAAACATTAAAATTAACAACCTAAAATTAAAACTAAATTACTTATTGAATTTTTTTTACCAAAAAAAAGGTCATTGTTGAATTAAATTAATAAAACATATTTTTATTTTTTTGATTTTTTGATTTTTTGGTTTTTATATTAAATTGTTTTAATGAATTAATTAGAAATAAAACAAAAATAAAAAAAATGGAAAGAAAAGGAAATTAAATGCAAATTGTGGGGGGTGTAGACCCCAAATGAGGAGGTGAATTGATGAATTCTGGCCCAACAGGAGGAGGCCCCTTGTTGACTTTATGGCTCATGTGGAGCACCTTTGACTGACGCCTATGGTGGATGGCAGATAGTAACCACTGGATGGCCCATTTGAGACACATGGCAAACGCCAATGCTGGGGTGTATGATGGCTCCCTGGGTAGTGTGCTGCATAGGAACGAATTAAGCAAAATAATAGAAATAATGTGAGGGGACCTGGGATTCGAACCCAGGTCCCAGTATTTACCAATGCAAGCCTTTACCAAGTGAGCTATCAACGCGCTTTGTTCATGAAATAGAAAACAAATAATATAAAATAAAATTGGCCTTAGTGTTATAAAATAAAAAAAAAGCGCGCTGGATTCAAACCAGCCACTCACACCGTGCCACGCTAGCATTCGTCCCCAATGTACCTGTAATGAAAAGGGATAGCGGGGGTTTTGAACCCCCCCAAAACTCAAGCTTTTTGAAAATAGCGAATAGGCCATCTTCAAACATAAATTGAGCGTGACAAGCAATTTGGAATCCTCATGTTGCCACGATCTTGTTCATACTGGTGTTAGAGTCCAATTTTACCATATATCTAAAGCCCCAATTTTAAGTTTCAGGAACCCTAGTTTTTGTTCATGGTAGATTCGGATTTAGATGCCTATAACTCAATTGGAAGGCACCAAAAGCTTCAGAGAACCCTTATTAGTACAAATCAAGCAATAAAAATCAATGAAAATGGATGAATTGTGTTATGCATTTCTGGAAAAAAAATACAAACCGTGTAGCTTTGTGGGACTGGTTCCTTGCGCGTTTGAATGTGGTTTTGATTGCTAGAGTTTCCTTGGGACCTCAGGAAGGTGTTTGGATCAGAATGGAGGCTCAACAAATGCTCTAAGGCAGTTTTCAGTTTTGAAAATTCTTGGCAAAAATGTGAGTTTGCTTATGTGCTTTGGGCGCAGCTTGGGTCTCAATCGTTGCTTTTGATCACTTGCATAGGTATTATGTAACATGTATTGAGAGGAATTATGGCCTCGTAATGCAAGGCATTCAAGTTCAAGATTTTGACATAACTCCATTAACAAACCTTCCTCTTTTGAGCCAATTTTGAATTCTTGCTCCATTTGGCCTTGAAACGAAATTGGGATGTGGCATAATGATGATTCAGAGCTAGTTAAGACCAAATATCTCCCTTTATTAAACTTCTTGATTTTTCTTTGATTTTAAAAGATTTAAAATTAATTAAATCCAATAAAATCAATTAAAAATGAAAAAATTAATTTAAAATTTTGAAATAAAAGATGGGACACGTGGGAAGCATGGCCAAGTTAATTCAAGTGGAAAAAGTGGGCCCCTTTTGTCAAAAATGAAATTTCAAGGATAAATGATTTTGGCCATTTCACAAAAATTTCCCAACTTCTCCAATGCACATCTTGCTCAATTTTTAAGCTTTGATCATGTTCTTGGAAATTTTGGAAAGTTCTTGAAGTCCTCTAACCAATTTCTTTGGTCCCATGTCATTTTGATTCACCAATCTCAAGTTATGGCCTTTGACTTAAAGTCCCTTTTTGTTGACTTTTGAAAATGACCTATAATGTTGAAATTGATAACTTTTTGTGAGAGCATTTCTTGGACTTGGAGTGTGAGGATGAGTTGTAGGAAATGTCTTCCCCTTCAAGATGAGCATTGGATGGAATTTTTCTGATGAACAATGAAAAAGTTATGCCTTGGTCAAGTTACAGTTGACTTTTCAGCTGTCCAAAAATAGAAACTTTTGCATCTTGAGACTTTTTGAGCCAAACTTTTGAGAATCATGATCAAGAATTGATCAAATGATGTTTGTGGCTTCAAAATAAGATGTTGACCAAAAATTTTGACTTTTGACTACCAAATGACCATTTTGCCCCTACAGTTGACTGTTGAGCAATTAGGGTTTTTGACTGTGCAACTTGACCTTGTGAGCTTTGAAATTTGACATGTAGGTATTTGACAATGTGTATGAGCATAGGAGACTTGATTGAGCTCTTGAAAACTTCAAACTTCCTTGCAAGAACCAAAACCCTAATTTGACTGGCTTAGGAGGATGGTTGACTGTGTAGCCCTTGAGTAGACTTGAACCATTTGTGGATGATTCTTGTCAAAACTTTGAAGATTATGGGAGGGCAAATTTTGCGGTACAACACCCAGTTTATTTCCGGGTTGTGGTGAAGGTTGCCACATGTGGTCATTTCTACCTTCTGGTTGCCATTTGCTGAAGTCAGGTGTTCAATGCTTGATGGACAGAAAAGAAATTTTGTTCGAGAAAACTCTGGTTCCCGTTGTTCCATATGAAGACATTGTTATTATAACCATTTCCTCCAATCCTTCCAAGGCCTCCTCGAGAAGACCTGTTAGGATTACACCCACTACGAGAATTGCTCGGTTGATAATCACTGTTCCTGGATCTGTCCCATATGTCTCGGACAAAGTTGTCCCCTGGAATTATGGTGCTGATGTGTACTATCATGGCATCAAACAAGATTTAAAAAATGAAGAGGCTGATCCTGATATTGGTAACATTGTTGGGACCAACAAGATTACTAGAAGTGGAAGGGTTTTCTCTCCTGAGATCTCCCCAAAGACTTTCCCTAAGCCTATCGTTATTTCATCTTCTGCTCCCGCTAGTATTTCAATTACTATTCCTTTGCTTACTCCAGCTGTTACCCCTGCCGATAAGTCATCTGGGACTCGAGGCAAAGAAGTTGTAGGTGAGCCTGCCCGAACGGAGGCACCTAGAAAAGTTGTTATGGAATCCTCTAAACAAGAGATAGAGGAAAATTTGAAAATAATCAAAAAGAGTGACTACAATGTGGTCGAGCAGCTGGGGAAGACCCCCTCAAAGATATCCATGTTATCCCTGTTGTTATGCTCTGAGGCCCATGCGAAGGATTTGATTGCATTTCTCAAAACTACGCATGTGCTGCAAGAGACTTCAGCTGATCAATTTAAAGATTGTGTGGCTAGCCTGACTACTAACAATGGGCTGGGTTTTTCAGACACCGACTTGACACCAAAAGGAAGAAAGCATAATAATGCTCTGCATGTCTCGATTGAATGCAAGGTCACCACTATGGCTCATGTGCTGGTGGATACAGGGTCTTCACTAAATGTTCTGCCTAAGAAGGCTCTCGATCGACTAGATTGTGAAGGCTTGACCTTAAAGCCCAGTAACATCGTGGTAAGGGCTTTTGATGGGTCAAAAAGAATGGTGCATGGTGAAGTGGACATCCCTGTCAAGGTAGGCTCTCAGACTTTTGAGTCCACCTTCTATGTGATGGACATCAGGCCATCATACTCTTGTTTGTTGGTACGTCCTTGGATCCACGAGGCAGGGGCAGTTACTTCCACACTCCACCAAATGCTGAAGTATCCGGTGAAAGGAAAGATTGTCACAGTATGGGGTGGAGAAGAATATATGGTGAGTCACCTCAATTCCTTCTGCTACATAGAGATGGACGGGGAATTTATAGAGACTCCTTGTCAAAAATTTAAAGAGGTTCCCCAGATTTTGGCATCGACTGAGACCGCTATCAGCACCAAACCTCCTCTGAAGATGGCTTCTCTCAAAGACGCTAGAGCAGTAGTTGAAGAAGGTAGGAGTACCAATTGGGGACAGCTTCCTGAGTTTATTCACAAAACTGACAATTCTGGCTTGGGCTTTACTTCAGGAGCTGAGGGTTGTTTGATGTGCTCGAGTTGGAGGATGTCCCATATGCATCAGCAATCGAGGGGTCAATGTTATTGAAGACAATAAGGAAATCTTTGATATTGACAGCTGGATTTACCCGACTACCAATGGTGGACCGAGTAATTGGACGACTAGAGATTTCATACCAGTTTCTTTTATTCCGCAGTAATTGTCTTAATTGTTTTCTAAGTTTGTAATGAACAATTTTAAACTTTATGGCCCTGTGTCTTACCCGAGGAACAATGGTTCTATCTGTGAGGGTTATTATATGTCATCTCATATATCATCAATGAATCATTGGATGTTCTTTGCATACAAATTTTGCACTCTCCATTTTTGTTTTCTGCCTTTGCTTTATTAGTATAACTATGCTCTTACACACACTCACGTATTAAACTGCAGATCCATATCCACTCTGGATCCCATTGATAATAATCCTGCTATTTCCAGTTATGACCTCGAAAGTCCGATCAACCAAGCCGAGGACGAAGGTGAGGACGATTGTGAGGTACCTGGAGAACTTGTTAGACTTCTACGACAGGAAGAGAGGGCTATACAGCCTCATGAAGAGCTAGTTGAGACAATAAACTTGGGCGCAGAGATAGACAGAAAAGAGGTTAAAATATGTGCAAATCTAGAGCTTAGCTTCAAATAGAGGTTGATACAAATGTTGCACGACTACGTTGAAATCTTCACCTGGTCTTATGAATACATGCCTGGTTTGGACACTGATATTGTTGTACATCGCCTGCCGACTAACGAAAACTGCCCGCCGATTAAGCAAAAGGTCCTCCGTATGCACCCTGAAATGTCAGAGAAGATCAAGGCAGAGGTCATCAAGAAGTTCGATGCAGGGTTCTTAGCTTTCACCTCCTATCCGCAGTGGGTTGCTAACGTCGTTCCAATACCTAAAAAGGACGGAAAGGTACGGATGTGTGTGGATTACATAGATCTGAACAGGGTAAGCCCCAAGGATGACTTCCCTCTTCCCCACATTGATGGTTTGGTTGACAACCCCGTGCAACACAAAATCTTCTCCTTCATCGATGGTTTCTCTGGCTACAAACAGATCAAGATGGCTCCTGAAGACATGGAAAAGAAAACTTTCGTTACACAGTGGGGCACCTTCTGCTACAAGGTGATGCCTTTTGGGTTGAAGAATGCTGGGGCAACTTATCAGTGCGCCATGGTCGCTTTGTTCCATGATATGATTC
Organism: Vicia faba; assembly: GCA_948472305.1. Taxonomy (NCBI): domain Eukaryota; kingdom Viridiplantae; phylum Streptophyta; class Magnoliopsida; order Fabales; family Fabaceae; genus Vicia; species Vicia faba. The sequence continues at coordinate 167,554 of CATIWC010000821.1, read as the reverse complement.
ACCATGAGATCGAAGTTTATGTATATGACATAATAGCCAGGTCTCGGACTAAGGAAGAGCACCTTGATCATCTCCAAAAGCTGTTCGACAGGTTGAAGATATATAAGCTGAGGTTGAATCCGAACAACTGCATCTTCGGGGTAAGTTCCGGTAAGCTTCTGGGTTTCATCGTCAGTGACAAAGGTATTCAGGTAGACCCCGCAAAGGTAAAGGCTATACAAGAAATGCCATCTCCCCATATAGAGAAGGAAGTTAGAGGTTTCTTGGGACACGTGAATTATATCGCCAGGTTTATTTCACATCTGACCGCTACTTGTGATCCAATCTTTAATCTTTTGAAGAAAGATCAAGTAGTAAAGTGGAATGATGAATGCCAGACCGCTTTCGAAAGAATCAAGGAATACCTGCAAGAACCACCAATTCTGATTCCTCCGATTGAAGGGAGACCTTTGATATTGTACCTAATAGTGCTAGACAATTCAATGGGGTGTGTGTTGGGGCAGCATGACAAGTCTAGTCGAAAAGAGCACGCAATATACTACCTTAGCAAAAATTTTACCGACTGTGAGACACGATACTCATTGCTCGAGAAAACTTGTTGTGCTTTGGTATGGGCTGCTCGCCGACTGAGACGGTATATGCTGACTCACACTACCTTGTTGATATCAAAGATGGATTCGATCAAGTACATTTTCGAGAAGCCTGCTCTATCCGGAAGGATAGCAAGGTGGCAAATGATCTTAACTGAATATGACATACAATATATGACCCAAAAAGCAATAAAGGGGAGTGTATTGGCTCATCATTTGGCTCATCATTTGGCTCATCAGGCCGTGGACGACTACCCGTCCATGAATTTTGAGTTCTCGAATGATAACATTATGCTGATGACTGACTATGAAGAGCCTGGACCGGATGAAAGATTTGAAAAGGGATCCCGATGGTCTATGTATTTTGATGGAGCCTCAAACGCACTGAGTAACGGCATTGGCGCTGTAATCATATCTCCCGAAGACTGTCATACTCCGTTTACTGCCCGGTTATGTTTCAACTGCACCAACAATATGGCGGAGTATGAAGCATGTATTATGGGTCTTCGAGCTGCTATCAACCTAAGGATCAAGTTCTTGAATTTATTCGGGGATTCCGCTCTGGTGATAAGTCAGATCAAAGGCGAATGGGATACAAAACATTTGAATCTCATCTCGTACAAAGAGCATGTACTGACGTTGCTCCCACACTTTGAAGAGGTAACCTTTGAACATTTCCCACGAGAGGAGAACCAGTTAGAGGACGCATTAGCTACCATGTCTTCTATGTTCAAGGTTAGGTGGGACAATGAAGCTCCTCAAATCACCATTGAGAGGTTGGAAGAACCAGAACACTGTTGTGAAATCGATACCAAGGAAGTGGCGGACAAACACTAGTTTCACGAAGTCAAGAGGTATCTCGAGGCCCAGGAGTATCCCGAAGGGGCATCTGTCAATAATAAGAAGTTTCTGAGAAGGTTCACTGCAAAGTTCTACCTCACAAATGGAATCTTCAATAAACGCAACCATGACTCTACCTTACTATGGTGTGTAGACAAGGGCGAAGCAGAGAGGATCATGACATTTCTACATGAAGGCACCTTCGGAACCCATTCTAGTGGACACACCATGGATAAGAAGATTCTACGGGAAGGATACTACTGGTCCAGTATGGAAGCCGATTGTTATCAGCACTCTTGAACTTTCCATAAGTGCAAAATCTATGCTGATAAGGTGCATGTGCCTACGGTCCCCTTGAACGTCTTGACAGCTCCGTGGCCCTTTGTAATGTGGGGAATCGACATGATCGGAGAAATCAGGACCTCCGCTTCTAATGGGCATCGCTTCATCCTAGTAGTTATTGATTACTTCACGAAGTGGGTTGATGCAGCCTCTTTTTCCACGGTAACCAAGAACGTTGTGGCGCAATTTATCCAACATAATCTGAACTGTCGATATGGTGTGCTAGAGAGAATTATTACCGACAATGGTAGAAATATCAACAACACAATGATCACCGAGCTCTGTAAACATTTCAAGATACAACATCACAACTCTTCTCCCTATCGGCCGAAGATGAATGGCACTGTTGAAGCATCTAAAAAGAACATCAAGAAGATTGTACAGAAGATGACGGTGACATACAAAGACTGGCATGAGATGTTACCATTTGCTCTTCATGGGTACCGTACCTCAGCACGGACTTCGACAGGGGCAACACCCTACTCTCTGGTATATGGCATGGAGGCAGTCCTACCCATCGAAGTCCAGATACCTTCTCTCAGGATTATGAAGGATGCGGGTTTGAACGAAGACGACTGGATCCGAACCCGGCTTGATTAGTTAAATCTAATCGATGAAAAGAGACTTACTGCTATCTGCCATGGTCAGACGTATCAAAAGCGAATGATCAAGACTTTCAACAAGATGGTCAGACGCTAAGAGTATCAAGTCAGGGATTTAGTGATCAATCCCATCATACTGCTGCAAGGTGACCCCAGGGGAAAATGGACTCCCACATACGAAGGGCCATTTGTGGTAAAAAATATTTTCTCGGGTGGAGCCATGATTCTAACCACCATGGACGGTGACGACCTTCCTCACCCTGTCAATGCGGACATAGTGAAAAGATACTACGCATGATGAAAGACCCGCTAGGTCGACTGGCCTAGGAAAAAATAAGGGCTTCCCGGCGAACCAAAAGAGTTCGGGAAAAAATAAGGGATGAAAATGAAAAAATAAGTACACCCGGCAAGTCGAAAACCCGAAAAGGCGACTTGGGAAAAAAAGGGTATCTAGGTGGACTGAAAACCCGAAAGGGCAGTCCAGGCAAAAGTTAGGGATGAAAAGCGTATCACTATGTCCCATTGGATCACCCTGCGATCTGACCTCAGTATCAACTATCAAACTCAAACGGCATCAATCAATCTTATCAGATTCGGACAAACAACAAAGTGAGGAGATGCTCGAAGGCATGGTGGCAATAGCGGATTTAAAACCCAATGGGATTGTTGCACATAGCTGTTTTATGTTGGTTGTACACAATACTGTATATCTTTCATTTTTACGGTGGCGTTCTCTTACTAGAGCGTCAGCTTCCTTGTACAAAAACGCCTGTTATAGGCAAAGTTCAACAATTAATACAAGTCATTTTACAAAACTATTTGTTTTTCTTTTTGTTTTGTTTTTGCAAGAACGTCCAATGATTTATTCTTGACATATGCATTTGAATATGATTGATGTTCCCAAATATTTGCATAGGAAAAGAAAGACAATTTCTCATAACTTAAGAAACAGGGACGAAAAACTAAAATGTCAAACCCGACAATTACCTTGTCCAGTAGGTACCAGGGCAGAGACAGTTTTGGAGCACAGTCATCAATACATATGACCTTGTAACATCTGTATTCCCCATGGAGTAGAGGTAATCAAAGCCTTGATATCAGTTCTCTCAGAACGAGAAGTAATCTCCCTAGCCAGGGTCGTCCAGAAACCTGACGTCTATATCCCCCAGCCAAATTTCATAATCATGAGTGGATCATCATAAACTTCTAACTCCCCAAGCAGAGTTTATTTCTCTGGATACCGAAGCTCAATCCCTGACAGAGCCCATTACTTAAGCTATTGGAAATTCACCTTCCAAGTTGTTCCCCGCACAGTTATTCTCAAACAGAATCTCCCCCTGACATAAGTACAGTCATTTCCATTCATCATCCCCAGCAGAAGTAGAAGTGCCATATTTCTCTACAACAGTCAAGAATTCCATTCTCTCCAGCAGCAACAAGGGATTTATTTTCCCGAACTCGGATATGTCACAACTAACATCTCATGCTCATACATCATGATATGCACATACATATCACATACAGCATACTCTCGTTTATTTTGAGATCATCTCACAATGCATTTCATGCATCGCATATAACTAATCCTGTTATCTTTTCAAGAAAGACAATTATCACCAACAATTCCAGCAGTTATACATATCATATCTGCAGGAAACCAAGAGAAAATCAGTTCCCGAAACAAAACGGGTCAATTAATCAACATGATCAAATGAAGTAACCCTACTATCTAGGTTCCTTCCACAAGCCCTACTACCCAGGCATTCATTTCAAAGCAACCTTATAATCCAGGTTCCTTCCCACAAGCCCTACTACCTTGGCTTTCATTTCAATGTAACCTTACTATCCAGGTTCCTTCCCACAAGCCCTACTACCCATAATTTCATTTCAAAGTAACCTTACAATCCAGGTTCCTTCCCACAAGCCCTACTACCCAGGCTTTCATTTCAAAGTAACCTTACTATCCAGGTTCCTTCCCACAAGCCCTACTACCCATGCTTTCATTTCAAAGTAACCTTACAATCCAGGTTCCTTCCCATAAGCCCTACTATCCAGGCTTTCATTTCAAAGTAACCTTACTATCCAGGTTCCTTCCTACAAGCCCTACTACCCAGGCTTTCATTTCAAAGTAACCTTACAATCCAGGTTCCTTCCCATAAGCCCTACTACCCAGACTTTCATTTCAAAGTAACCTTACTATCCAGGTTCCTTCCCACAAGCCCTACTACCAGGGCTTTCATTTAAAAGTAACCTTACAATCTAGGTTCCTTCCCACAAGCCCTGCTACCCAGGTTTTCATTTCAAAGTAACCTTACTATCCAGGTTCCTTCCCACAATCCCTACTACCCAGGCTTTCATTTCAAAGTAACCTTACTATCTAGGTTCCTTCCCACAAGCCCTACTATCCAGGCTTTCATCTCGAAGTAACCCTACTACCCAGGTTCCTTCCCACAAGCCCTACTACCCAGGCTTTCTTTTCAAAGTAACCTTACTATCCAGGTTCCTTCCCACAAGCCCTACTACCCAGGCTTTCTTTCCAAAGTAACCTTACTATCCAGGTTCCTTCCCACAAGCCCTACTACCCAGGCTTTCATTTCAATGTAACCTTACAATCCAGGTTCCTTCCCACAAGCCCTACTACCCAGGCTTTCTTTTCAAAGTAACCTTACTATCCAGGTTCCTTCCCACAAGCCCTATTACCCAGGCTTTCATTTCGAAGTAACCCTACTATCCAGGTTTCTTCTCCCTTATCTCCAGACAACAGGTTACAATACTGTAAGGCCTTGACCTAATCAAATACGGTCGATTTCACATTTCCCCAACGAGTTGCTGTACAGCCTGGACCCTGATCGGGTATACATTCTACTTTCACTCCCTCAATCAGGAGTTAATTCCCCAGTGGATTAATGGATAACCGAAGCTCCTAGACTTTACTTCCCAGGACATAAACCAACATTCCCCGGTGAAGTCCTCCTCGACAGTAGAAACAGGATTTCTCACCAAGGAATCCCTTATGCAACCAATCTTTTCTGGATGGCATCAACAAGCCCATCTCCTACAACTCTCCATAATTTCTCAAAATGGCATCTTTTAAGCCCATTCCCTGCATAATCAACCACCACATCATCGAGTGTAAATTTCTAGGCACTCTAGTGTTCAATCATCTTCCACCTTTAAGTCACGAATGGTAGGATTGCCAATCTAACTCTTCAGGTTTAAGAAGATTGAACAGGGGCAACTGTTGTACCCCAAAATTTTCCCTTTCATGTCTCAAGGGACCATCCTGGACTCTTAGAATTACCCCAGTCAAGTTTCAAGCCTCAGATCACAATTTTCTAAGAAGATTCATTCAAATTATCCAAAGGGGGCAAAATGAGCAAAATCGGAGTTTCAACTTGAAAAAAGTCAACCGAACGCTAAAAAAGTCAAAACTTTGACTTTTTGACCAAATTTGAGTCCCAAAAATCACATTATTTCAAGACATCCAAAAATATGAATTTTGATCATAAAAAATCAAGAGAATCAAAAATCTAACTTTGCAAGACTTTGAAATTTTTCTAAGTATTTTCTATACTTGGTTAATTTCATTTACTTCATGACATCTTTTACTATAATTCCAAATAATTCAAAGTGATGCAAGTAATTCAAGTTACTACAAAGTGGAATTTTTGCAAAAATTACAAATTCTAAAACTATGTCTTGTTTGAATTTTCTCAAAAAAACATGCCACAATATTTTTGCCCTTGATATAATGTGCATAAAATATTACACAAGACCAAATTTGTTTCATGCTACAAATTATACTGTCCAAGTTGAACAAAGTATGATATGCTACATTACCACAACACCCTAAAACATGCTCCATTACTGCCCTACAAGAAACCTTGTGCTATACTGCACCACAAGTACGCATATGCTGTCCTATACAGTCCAAAACTGCTCTATGCAGTCTGCCCCAACCTGCATCATAACAGCCCCAAAATTTCACCAAAATGGAAAAGGAAAATTGTGTGAAGAAAGTATCAAAACAGTAGGAAAAAACAATACAAAATAACTTATTTTGTTTCCCCCCTAAACCTCAGTCAAGGGTCTACAAAAAGGACTGTCTCATAAGACATAAGGGTGGGAATTGGGAGAGAGGATAGAGAGTTTTTATTGAGCAGAAAAATAGTATTCTTTGTAACCTTGACTCATTCATTCAAAACCAGCTCTATTCTTATTCAAAACAGAATCCCAACCCATTACTCCATCATACAAACTCTCCCATAAGCCAAACACCTTATCACATAAAAAGATCGTCCAAAAATAAAACAGTCTTTGTAGTGCTATCATCTCCACCCTCAAAACACCAAAAAACAATACAATACAGTTTAACTTAGTTTCAACAGTCTGGAGCAGCTTTCTGAAGATTTATTAGAGCCATCACAACATATGGAAAAGCATTCAGATTTAAGACATCCATTGCAGCCCAAAGGTAAGTCTTCTTGACTTGATATCTTTTCACACATCATTAATGATTTGTTTTTTAGGATAAGATGTAGCATTTTATGATCCCTTTGAACTAGTTATTTGCTTATTGTTTAGGCTTATCAAATTATTTGTTGTTTATGTTTATCCATAATATGTTGTAAACTAACCTGTACAGACAATAAAAACCATGTTTAAGGCAAAAAATGCAGCATGAGTCGACATGTACCCACATGCGTCGACCCTTTCTAAGTGAAAAAATAGAGTATGAGTCGACACATAGCCTTATGCATCGAGTCATACTGTTAAAAATCTTCAAAACAGAAACATGAAAGATACTTGGGTCGATACATGCGCGTTTTGCGTCGATACAAGAAGGAGCATGAGTCAATACATCTCAGTATGCATGGACTCATATAGAGTTTGTTCAGATTTTACAGGGATAAGGAAAAGCTATGTGTCGATGCATAGCAACATGGGTCGACACATAGCAGTTCAAAATGCTTTTTTTTTTGTTTTACACCGTTTTTACATTGTTTTCATTATTATTCGATATGGTTGTAATATTTCAGTTTCCACTTCATCCCCATTGTTAAATTGTACCCCCATCCCCAAAGTGATGTAATAGCTTAGGATTTATTTTCCGCATTTTTACTTGCTTTCGTATATTTCTAGTAATTAGGAAGTTTGGCAAGATAAAATCAACAAATAGATAACCTTTAAATACAAGACAAAAATGGATGCAAACTAACACAGTTGCACACTAGCACCTCTAGGGTAATCTCATTTTGTTTCCTTTTGGAAAATAGTCATGTCCTTCGAATATGGGCATTTTAGCAAAGATCCTCGATAAAAAGATCGTAGTCCCTTGATGACAATCGATGTTGCCTTCGGTAAATGATCTAGTCCCTAAACGACTTGCTAAAACGTCACATAGGTTGCCTTCTATGACTATACAAACGTCCCACACCCGTCCCTTCACATCCAACGATGGGGCTCTTACCAAATCAATGGTAAGATAGCAACATCTAAATGGGGAAGAAAAGAACATTTAAGACCTTTCGAGTAGGTAGATTCGCTCCTAGTTACTAGCTTGCTCACAACAAAAACATTTTACACACCAACGCTTTCATCTCAAAAACATTTTCAAAAAGATAAAACATTTTGTATACGTTCTTATAGAGACGAGAACCATTGCAAAACATCTTTCCAAAAACCACTTTCAAAAACACATTCCACAAACACGTCTTTGAACTATCTTTCGAAACAAAACTTTGTATGCGTTCTTATAGAAACAAGAACCATTACAAAGATATTTTCAAAACACTTTCAAAGCCCACAACACAAGCACATTGTCAAAGTAAAAGTAATTGATCTAGCGAGTAACTAAGAGTCCATGGAAAAACCATGGATGAAAAGGGTGCTAACACCTTCCCTTTTCATAATTTACCCCTTGAACTCAAGAAAACATCTCTAAAGGTATTTCCTGTGCCTTTTCACCTTTCCTTTTGGATAAAAGAAAATTCGGTGGCGACTCTTGCTATTCGCACAAATGCGATCAAAACGCAAAACTCCAAGTCATTTCTCCCACCGTATTACAGAACTGGCGACTCTGCTGGGTAATAACTTAAAAGTGGGGTTACCTTAGGAAGTTAAAGACTCTGTAAGCTCTGCTATTTGTAGAGTATCCTAGGAATATTCATTTATCACTCTTGATTCTGTTCAGCTAAGATGTAACATTTACTTCCAAATACATGAAAGTATTTGACAGTTGGTTTTATTCCCCTCCATATTTCAAACAAGGTGGATGAAGTGCCTTTCCTTAAAGTGACTCTGTTATGGATATAGCACGCAGTATTCATAGCTTCAACCCAAAAGTGGTAGGGTAACTTCTTAGCATGAATCATTGCTCTGGAAGGTTCTTGAAGGGTTCTGTTTTTACGTTCCACAATCCTATTTTGTTGAGGAGTAATGGGAGAAGAGAATTCATGACTGATTCCTTCAGAAGAGAAAAAGTCATCAAATTTATTGTTCTCAAATTCCTTTCCATGATCACTTCTGATTCTGATGACATGACTATCTTTTTCCCTTTGAAGTTTTTGACAGAGATCTTTAAATACTTCAAAAGTTTCTGATTTTTCTCTAATAAAACTTATCCATATGTACCTAGAGAAATCATCTACAACAACATAGGAATACTTATTTCCACCAAGACTTTCAACCTGCACGGGTCCCATCAAGTCCATTTGAAGAAGTTCCAAAACTTTTGATGTAGTAAGATGTTGGATCTTCTGATGTGACATCGTAGTTTGATTTCTAATCTGGCAGTCACCACATACTCTTCCTTCTTCTATCTTGAGCTTAGGAATCCCTCTCACGACTTCTTCAGATATAATTATTTTCATTCCTTTCAGATGCAAGTGTCCCAATTTTTTATGCCATAGTTTAACTTCATTTTCTTTGGCTAAAACACATGTTAAGGAGAAGTTCAATTCTTGGGGAGTCTATAAATAACAATTGTCTTTATATCTGATTCCTTTCATAATAACTTCATTCTTTTCATTGAAAACAAGACATTCTTCCTTGGTGAAGTTAACTTTGAATCCTTGATCACATAATTGGCTTATACTTATCAGGTTAGCTGTTAACCCTTTAACAAGTAACACATCATCAAGCTTATGGAATCTTGATCATTCCAGCTTGCCAACTCCTTTGATTTCACCTTTGACTCCATCACCAAAAGTCACATAACTGGTGGAATGAGATTTTATATCTACCAACAGATTCTTGACACCAGTCATGTGTCTAGAACAACCACTATCAAAGTACCAGTCATCTTTGGTTGATACTCTGAGAGAGGTATGAGCTATGAAACTAGCAACATTAGACTTGGGAACCCACTGTTTCTTCTTTTTGTTATTTTGGTGGATCTGATCAGTTTTGGGAAGATGAGTGGTTTTAGGATACCCATACAACTTGAAATAGAAAGGTCTTATATGACCAAACCTTCCACAATGATGAAATTTCCAGGACTGGGATTTCTCTTTGATGTGATTAACCTTTTTCTTGCCATGATGTTTGCTATGATGTCTAGACATTTGATTAGACATCTTAGGTTTAGACTTGGCATGAGTGGAATCTAATGAATGTTCTTCTGAATTTGATTCTTTTTCTCATTAAACCCTAGGTCACTCTTGTCTCCTGTCACTCTTCCTTCTTGAAGAGTTTCATCTAATGTGTCAGACCTATTATTCAGCATCTTGCGAGATTTGACCATTCTATCAAGATTTGAATTCAAAGAAGTCACTTCACTTTCTATATTAGAAATAGTTTTTAGACGCTCTTCCCTTTTTGCCTTCAGGTGAGTTATGAGGAATTTCTGTTTCTCCCCTTCTTGGCACACTTTTGCACTTCTAAGGCATAATTCTTTGTATGAAGTAGCTAACTCATCAAAGGATATTTCCCCATCACTAGATCTTCATCAGAGACATATTTTCCTGTCAATGCTTTAACATGCTTGGCAGATTCTTCAAGATCACTCTATGAGTCCTCTTCAGACCAAGTAACAGATATATTCTTCTTCTGTTTCTTAATATATGTAGAACATTCAGCTCTAATGTGACCAAATCCTTCACATTCATGACATTGTATTCCCTTCCCTTGAGTGGATTTTTCTTCAACCCTTTTTCTTCCAAACTCATTTGACTTATGAATGTCAGATAAGATGTCCTTGACATTTGATCTTTGGTTTCTATCCATCATTTTTATCACTTTGTTAAACTGTCTTCCAAGCATAACTAAGGCATTTGATATTCCTCCATCCAGGTCACAATCCTCCTCTTCATCTTCAGCATTTGATACAAAGGCTATGCTTTTGTTCTTCTTTTCAGATATTTCATTGATGCTTAATTCAAATGTCAAAAGGGATCCAACAAGTTCATCCACTTTCATTTTGTCAATGTCTTGAGCTTCTTCAATAACAGTCACTTTCATATCAAATCTCTTGGGAAGAGACCTGAGCATCTTTCTCACCAATTTGTCTTCAGGTATTTTCTCTCCTAAAGCACTGGATGCATTAGCAATCTCAAGAATGTTCATATGGAAGTCATTAATACTTTCATCATCCTTCATTCTCAAATTCTAAAATTTTATGGTGAGCAACTGAAGTCTTAACATCTTAACTTTGGATGTGCCTTCATGAGTAGATTGGAGAATTTTCCATGCATCTTTAGCTACTTCACATGTGTTCACTAATCTGAAAATGTTCTTGTCAATTCCATTGAATATAGCATTCAAGGCTTTAGAATTTCCTAGAGGAATTTCATATTCTTCTTTAGACCAATCTTCTTCTGGTTTTAACTCAGAAGTAGGTTCTCCATTTTCTCCCAATTTGACAGGTTGTTTCCATCCTTTTAAGACAGCTTTCCAAGCTCTGTTGTCCAGAGACTTTAAAAACGCCACCATATATGGTTTCCAATAGTCATAATTATTTCCATCCATAATGGGTGGTTTATTCATAAATCCTCCTTCCTTGTCCATAGTACCAGAAAGTATCTTCCCTGGATCTCACCCAGATATAGAGCAGGATGCCTGCTCTGATACCAATTGAAATTCTGGTATCAGATATGTGATGTCGAATGAGATGTCACGACACAAATATTTGAGGACAATGTAAAGGGCAATAATAATAAAAGCAGTAAAAACACAAAGGATTGCTAACCCAGTTCAGTGTACAATAACACCTACTCTAGGGGCTACCAAGTCAAGGATAAGTCCACTAAATAGTATTAATTCATATACCCTCAGTAAACAACCAGTTTACAATCTAATCACTTAATCACTACCCATTCTATACTTCTACCTAAGACACACCTAGGTATGAGGCCCTCCTCAAATCCCTTCAATCACTAACAGTGAAGAACAACATAATTATTAAGTTTTAAAGACTTCAATCATTCAATACTTAAAAGCTTATGAATGATTCACAATTAACAAATCAAATTACAACTCAAGTATTAAACCAATAATTAGAGTGTATTAAAATTTAAAAGGCTTAGACTTCTAAAAAAGAAAGAATATATTGTTCTTCAGAAGTTGTGGTTCAATGAGTAAGGATGCAGATCCTTATAAAGGCGCAACAATGCAGTTGGGCTAAAAAACAAATATTCCAATCTTTTGAGTATTTCCATGAAAACAAGACAAGATATAATCCATAAGGATAATTCAAATAGAAAAATATTCCTCCATATTTTTCGCAAGCTATGAGTCACAAATCCTGAAAAATGACGCGCATAAAAATAGGAAACATAAAACTTAGATAGATATGCAGTTGTGTCCAGCTCAAGAGGCAGATGTCAAGACATCTTCTTTGACATCATTTAAAACAATTTGCTTGAAATGTCAATACATTTAGAAAAATATTATCAAGTCATTGTTTTACCAAAATTGCAGCCAACAAACACTTACAAATACTTTGTATACATTCTTATAGAGACGAGAATCATTACAAAGTTTACCGAAACAAAGGCGTTTGCAAAATATTTTCAAACTTACATAAAACCCAAAAACATTTACAAAACATTTAAAATTGAGCTAGAAACTAAGATCCCATAGATAACTACGTATGAAAAGGGTGTTAACACCTTCCCTTTTCATAACTTACCCCCCGAACTCAAGAAAATTCTCAAAAGGTATTTCCTGTTCTTTTCATCCTTTCCTTTATTGGATAAAAGAAAAGTCGATGGCGACTCTTGTTATCCTAAAAAATTACGATAAAATGCAAAACAACCAAGTCAGTTCTCCCACTGTATTACAATTATGAATACCAAATTTTGGATCTAAATGTTTGATCTTGAATATATGTTTAAAGTCCTCAAATGAGGCGATGTTTACGTTTGCGCAAAGTCCTCAAATGAGGCAATGTTTGTGTTTCCTTGTGTGCAAAAGACCTTAAAAGAGGAAAATCCCATTTCCCTTTTAAATTTTGGTTTGCTATCGAGTCAAATAAGTGGAACAGAGGGCCCACAATCGGTCCCCGCACATTCTAGTCTGGGTCCTTCTTAGCTCGCGTTGTACGTTGACACTTTGAACTGTGCCTATTCTTGTCCATTGAGTCGAATATAGTGGAAAAAGGTCTATAACCAACCCCCACACTTTGTCATTCATTTCGTCGATGTTAGCTCACGTTCCTTTAAACGTTGATGCTCCAAGTTGTCACTCGATTTCGGTTCTCGAGCAAATCAAGTGGAAAGAGTTCATTACACCTACTTTGAGATCCTTTGGACTCATTTATTTTTTGTTAGCTCACACTCGATTTTTTTTTTGGTTTTGGTTCAGCTTTATTTGATTTCACGTGTGCTTGTGCTTTTCTTTACACCTTTGTATGTTCCCTTAGGATTCACTTGTTTCATTTCCGATGCAGGTTAAACATTAGGATTGTAATCCATGCATGCTAACATAGATAGAGGTTTCCCTTTCAAACTTAACCTTAGGGCCACCGTTGTATGATAACATTAGGGATAAAGATAAATAGTTTCCCTTAGATGTTTTTTCTTTCCCTTTTGCATAATTAAGACTAAAACCTTTTTCTTGGAAAATGCACAAAACACTCTAATAGCTCTTAAATCCTTTTTAAAGGTAAAAAAACATCAACCAATTCAAACTTTTTCCGCATTCGGGAATTTCTTTGAAACTCTCAAAAGGATGTGTTAAATATTCTCTGCATAATTGGACGTGTAAATCCCCAAAGGTTGGGTGGCACCATATCTACTTGCTAGAGCATGAATGTAGCATTATCCGCTTTCGAGCACTTTTCTTTTGAAAATACCTCTTCAGGTAAGAACATGTTAATTTATTCCTAGGCAACGTGTGAGTCCCCAAAGAACGAGATGCAGTAGAAAGTGAAATTAATATTTTTCATTAAAAAAACAAAACAAATGGAAACTTTTGAGCCAAACTATGACGCTTTGATTCCTTAAAAGGGATACGAAGGCATTTGGTAATGGAGCCCAGGCGAGCAAAACTTTGTAATATTCCTTCTTTTCCCAGTGGTTTCTTTTACATGCATTCCCTCTTTGCATTTTTTTAACTCGTAAGCTTTAGATTAGAACATACCTTTTGTTTAGAACAATAAGAGTGGATCATGTGGAGTACCACGAATGTGGGGGGTTCTAATACCTCCCCATTGCGTAATTGACTCCCTTACCCGTATTTCTCGGTCGTTTGATCGTGATTTCACCTTTCTCAGCTTTACTTGATTTTTACATTTCCCTTTCTGTGGGATAAAAAACATTTGATGGTAACTTCATTGAATTTCTCTCGATGATTGTTTTGTCGGTTGTTTCACCTGGTACTAGAGAAGTATCAAAGTTAGGAAGCCACATCTGAGTGGTCTTATATGGATGGTTACATGACTTTGTTTTGTTTTGTATCACACCATTACATGACAAAAGATGCTCCTAGATATCCACCTGGGCCTGCTCATTAGGAGATCCTAGAGAATGTGCAGGCCATGAATGATCATGTCATTGATGTGTTGCCGATCTATCAAAATATTATGTAGATGACAGGAGAGAGTATCGATTTTGGGCTATTTAAGAGAGGTGGAAATGAAACGATTGCTCTAGCACATTCCATTTTTACCATAGGCAGAGGAGGAGTCGGGGTGTTAGGATTAGGCATACTCTGTAGATTATGAATTTGATTGTATTTTGTATATTTTTCTATACTTTTAGAATAATTTTTGTATTATGATTGTCTTTCAAATTAATTAACGCATTACTTTGTTCTATGATATTCATGTTTATTAATCTTTGAAACAAATAATGGCAATGTTAACCGAATTAAAATTACATTGGATTGAAAAAACTGCAATCTCATTACATTGTTTCTGCATAAGAAACATGCAGGAAAGACTTCGGAGACGTATCTCCGAATTTACTCCACAAATAGTTTGCAGATACATATCTATGAACAATTTTCTTAAGGAAAGGAGTGGTTGTTTGATTCACTAAAGAAGAAAGGTGATTTCAGAGATGTATATACAAATTAACCTTGGGTTTATTTGGAGATGCATCCCCGAACTAAATTTTGGCAAAAAATATATTTAGTGCATTTGGAGATGTATCTTCGAATAAACACAATGGTATTTTAGAGTTTTCAGAGGTACACCCCATTACATACGAGTGTAAAGAGAAATTCCCTAAATATATTATTCATGGAACCATTTGGATACCTTTTGAAATATATTTATAACTCGAATGATCATTTTGTCACAAATATTTAATATAAATCATTGTGTGTAATAATTTTTTATTTGTGCATGTTATTTAGGGTTGGCAATGAATCGAACAAATTTGAAAATAGTTCAAAAATTAGTTCGACTATTAAATTGTTGAACTAGGTTTATGAACCAAATGGGTTGAATATGAACGAAAAAATATACATAATTTGACTCGTTAGGTTCATGAGTCATCTCAATTATATACGAGAAAGATTATATTGTCTTTAATAGTAGGTTTAAATATTTATTCCAAATCTTAGCCCTATATTTTCTTTTAATCTAACAGTTTTAATTGATAATTTATATTCTTAAGAGACCAAAATATTTCTAAAAATAATTATACAAATAAAACCAATATCATATAAATTATGTAGTTTTTGAATTAGTAAATTTTTGAGGCAAAGTTAAATTTCAATCCGATAACTTTTATTTTATTTTAATATTTTCTTTTTAAATAATATTAATTTAAAATATTAAATATTAAAAAAATAGACTTAAAAAATGTTTTTTAAGTCTGTGAAGCAACTGAATCTAAACGAGATGAATCCAACGAGTAAAACTGAGGTGTTCATGAACTTATAACGAGTCGAGTTTGAGCTAAAAAAAATTGTGACAAACTCAAACCAAGATTTGATTTGAACCAATTCTTAATGAGTCAAGTCGGGCTGATGCGAGTTCGACTAAACTCGAGTCATTTCCAGCTCTGTCTTTGGTATATGGAAACAAAGTTATATGCAAATTCTTCAAGTTGTGCAGAAACAGAAATATTCAAGAACAAGTCACAGACTCCCACTATGTATAGTGTGGAAAGAAAGGTGTGAAAATGTTGACAATGAAGAGGACAGTTGTAAAGCCGACGAACATAGAAAAATCAACAAAGATTATGCTGAAAAGTGTTGTTTCAACTGACTTTTTTTAGCTATTACTTGTGTCACAACAACTTAAGGAATTTAACATATTTGCAATGTGGATTTTTCAAGTCAGTATAATATGAATTTGTGTAGTCAATATAATGTGATTTCTTAAACTCAATGTAATGTAATGTGATCAAATTCAAGATTATTTTCGAAGTCTTGGTTGACAGGCTAGCCCAAATCCTGCCCATATTGATCTCAAAGGAATAGAGAGGTTTTATCCAAAAAAGGAATATCAAGGGTTGCATCTATCTAACCTCTTAATAAATCAATATGTTATACCATAAGTCCCCTCATGGAAACCTGGAAATCTAGCTTGACATAATCAAGGCTTTTGACACACTAGACTAGAACTTCTTAATTCAAGTTCTTTGAATATCTGGATTTTGTAAAAAATTATGTAACTGGATTCATACAATCTTAAACTTTGCTAATATTTCCATCTCAATAAATATTCTCTAGATGAGTCAGACAAGGGGATTCACTTTCCCATCTCCTCTTTTGTCTAGCTGAAGAAGTTCTCAATAGAGGAATATCTAACATAATGGAACCTAATCAAGCGTCTCTTATCAATGGAATAAGAGATAACCACATTCCCTCTCACTCTTTATATGATGATGATGTTATGATTTTCTGTTCAATCACATCTTCAAACATTCACATGTGTGATACGGTGGCAGAACCGACTGTTATGCGTTTTTTGTTCGCAAAATGTTGCGGTAAACAAGAGTCACCACCGACTTTTATTTCATCCAATCATGGAAAAGGAAAAAGAATAGAAAAAACCTTTTTTCGAGATTTCTGAGTACGGGGGGTAGATTATAGAAAGGGAAGGTGTTAGCACCCTTTCTATCCTTGGTTTTCCATGGGCTCTTAGGTACTTGTTCATTTTTTCAAATTGCTTGTGTGTGTTTGTTTTGAAAATGTTTTCCTTCGTGATAACCCTTGTATCAGTCCTCAAGGATGTGATGAAGTTGTTTTGAAAATTTGTTTTGAAAGGTGTTTGTGTGAAAAGTTTTTTATTGAGCAAGTACTTAAGATTATACCTACTCGAAAAAAAATTATTTGTTCTCATTTCCTTTATACAGCGATATCCTACTATTAAGGAGTAGGTAGCCCCGTCGATAGAGTTTGTAAGGGACATGTAAAATCATTAAAGCAAAAGTTGGAACCTTTAGTAGTAACCCTAAAGTCTTAAAGATCCTTTCGAGGCAACATTTCTGAGGCAACATTCGAACGGGATAGTTGATCTTTTAGACAGGAGGGCGACCACTAAAATTTCCTATGCTTAATGATTGTTTACCGAAGGCGACCGAAGTGAGCTAAAGCCTAGGAATGAGTATGTGCAAGTGTTTGATTTCAGTTAATGTTATCTTTGCACAATTAGGGTTATCTACCGTTTTAAATTTTTTTCAAGCATCTTTCCATACAATCCTATTATCATACATCTAACAGTTAAAGATTACGAAAATTAAAAGTACGAGAAAAACAAACCTAACTATTACAAGGCTTCGGGGAGGGGGATTAATTACATAACAAAAAATTAGGGAAAAGCGATAAATAAAAACCATAGTTTTAACTATTACAAACCAATAAGAAGTTACATAATATGATCGGTGGATCTGGAACTGACTGTTTAACGCTGGTTCGCGAAATGTCGCGGAAGCAAGAGTTGCCACCGTCTTTTATTTTCTCCAAATGGAAAGGACAAAAGCACAGAAAAATTCCTTAAAGAGATTGCTCTCGGTTCGGGAGGTAGGTTATAGAAAGGGAAGGTGTTAGCACCCTTTCTATCCATGGTTTTCCATGGGCTCTTAGATACTTGCTCATTTGTGTTTTCAAAATTGGTTTGTTTGCTTTTCAACTGTGGGTTTTAAAAAAAGTTTCTTTGAAAATTCCAGTTCGACTCTTGTATCGGTCCTCAAGAGTGTTTGAAAAATTGCTTTCGAAAGCTTTTTGAAAATGCGTCGGTGTGAAAAGTAATTTTGATTTGTTTTGAGATTTAGAGCAAGTATCTACGAGAACCTACCTACCCTAAGGAATTCGTCTGTGTAAATGTCCTTTAAAGTAGTGCCATCCCACCATTGAGAGGTAGGTAGCACCACCGTTGGAGGTGTTCGGGTCAATTCGAGTTTAGGGACATTGTGGTCACCGAGCAAAGGTAAGACACCTTAGAAGCTACCCTTATGCCATTGATCTTTTATTCCGAGGCAACCGTTCCGAGGCAACTTGTTTTTTAGGCAACTTTGTTTTAGGCAACTAGATCAATGGACACAAGGACTCACTAAGACGTCCTATGGTCGACGGCCACGTTTCGAGGGACAAGGCAACAGTGTGATCACCGGAGTAATGGGAAGACACCTTAGAAGCTACCCTCATGCCAGGTTCCTGGATCATGAGGACTTACTAAAACGTCCTCTACTCGACGATCACCTTTCGAGGCAAGGCAACAGTGAGGCGTACCCTAGGGGTGGTGTGTGCGATTCGTGTGTCGTTTTAATTTATTTATGTCTTGTCATGTCATGGGTGTTCTACGCATTGCTTTTATTTTTTCGTCATTCATTCTTGCATGCTTTTTTGTTAACAGTTAAAAGTTGCGAGGAAAAGTAAATCTAAAGCTATTACAAATGGCGCGGGTCCACATCGCCAAAATTAAACCGGACCCGATTTGACAGAAAAAATAAAGCAATTAAAAGAATTGAAAAGTGCGAGAAGTTTAGTTACATGGCTTCGGGAGAGATACATAATTATTCAAATGACATAAAATAAACATGCGAATTAATAAGAAATTAAGAACGAGACGAGGGCGTTGGACCCTTTTTGCAAAATTAAATTAATGAATCAATTAATTAAAAAGAAAGCAAATTGTTTTTTTGGTGTTTTTTAGTATTTTAAGATTTAATGAAAAAAAGGAATTAATTAAAATTAAAATAAAATGCTAAACCTAATTCTAATTATTTTTTAAGTTATTTAAGAAAAATATTGAAGTTTTTTAACCTAAATGGAACCCTAATTAATTTACAATTTTAATTATGAAAATAAATAAAATAATAATATTATTGTGAAAAAAGAAAAAATTAAAGGAATAAAAGCCTTAATTAAACCTAATTCTATGTTTTTTATATTTTTTTATTAAAAAGAAATTAAAATTAAAACCCTATTTTAAACTAATTAATTTACATGTATTCATTTACAAGAAATATTTAAAATAAAAATATTTATTATCTTTTTTATCTTTTTCTGATTTTTTGTGATATTTTATATTTTTGTGAAAAATATTAAATTGATTAAAAGAATAATAATTAAAAGAAGATAAAAATAATAAAAAAAGATAAAAAAATAACAAAATTTGGCAAACCTTGGGGGTATCAGTCCCCAATATGGAGGTGAGTCTCTAGCAATTCAGGCCCATTGAGCATGGCCTTGTTGGACTTTTTCTGGTAACATGCTGAAGCGTTGACCAGGGTACAATGTGTTCTTTAGATCTATGCCTTTGATTGGATCTCCAGGGGCACGTGGATGCTGGATTCCTGAGGGCATATGGTGCGTCTTGATGCTGGCGCTGCATGGGAATTATTACTGAAAAATAATATGAAACATGTAAGACCTGGGGCTCGAACCCAGGTCATGGACATTGCAAACGCGTTTACCTACCACTGAGCCATCCCAAATACATTTAATATATAATAGCAAATAAACATGATAAAAGAAATAATGACCGGGTCCACCAACGCGCGCGAATTTTTGAATTAACCTATCACCGCGTGCCAACACATCGTCTTCTTCACTATCCCTGAAACGTAAAACATTAAGCCACGGTTTTTCATGCGTTGTTTTAGGTGGATTTAAGGAAAATAGCGATTAGCCCTCAGTCACTCATAAATTGAGCGCGAGGGTCGCATCTTCTTCATCCAGTCATGATGGTTCTAATGGTGGTGGTCTTGAGGGCTAATTTTTCCCCATTACAAAAGCCCTAATTCCAAGCTTCTTGAACCCTAAAACGCAAACATGGTGAAATCGTGTATACAGCATAAAAACATAATTGAATGCATTGGTTAGCTTCAAAACTTCACAAGGAATGTAAATCAAGCATTAAAAACTATGAAAGATGCATGAATCGTGATATACGATTATGAGTTTTTCTTGATACAGTGGGCACTCCTGTTACCAATTCTTGAAGCTGGGATGAATGCTTGTGATTGGAATCTGTCCAGAGATGCTTGAGGAAGCTATTGGAACAAGAATTGAGACCTGAATCATCCTGGAAGGCTGTTTTCAGAATTGAGTTTTTTGACAATTTTTTCAAGTTTTTCAATGGCCTTCTTGCGCAGCTTAGTGTGTATGGACATTAGGGTTGTGTTCTAGCTTTTGTATGGAGTCTATTAGGTCAAAAAGAATCAATCAAATCCATTGCATTCATAGTTTTGAAGATTTGATTTCCAAGCTTGATTTTCCAAATATTTTCCATGTGCTTTTGTGCAAATCATAATCCAATCAGTCCAAATCTTTCCCTATTTAGTTGTACACGAAATCTTGAGTATCAAACATGCATAAAAAGATTTAAAACTTTAGGTTAGCATTTTTCATACATTTATTTTGATTTAAATGAATTATTGTAAATAAAAATTCAAATAAATAAATAAAAAATGAATAAAGACTTCCCTTTGGGCCAGGTAGTCGTGCATATGCCATGGATGATGATTTGTGGAAGAAAAATGGGCCCATTAGCAATTTTAGGTCATTTGCATCAATGTTGACTTGCTCAATTTTTAAGTTTTTCTCATGTTCTTGGACATTTTGGAAAGGTCTTTGAGTCCTCTAACCAATGCCTTTGGTCCCATGTCATTTTGATTTACCAATCTCAAGTTATGGTCTTTGACTTAAAGTCCCTTTTTGTTGACTTTTGAAAATGACCTATAATGTTGAAATTGATAACTTTTTGTGAGAGCATTTCTTGGACTTGAATTATGAAGATGAGTTGTAGGAAATGTCTTTCTCTTCAAAATGAGCTTTGGATGGAATTTTTCTGATAATCCATGTGAAAGTTATGCCCTGGTCAATTTCAGTTGACTTTTTCAGCTGTCCAAATAAGGAAACTTTTGCATCTTGATGATTTCTGAGCCAAATTTTGAGAATCATGACCAAGCATTGATCAAATTATGTTTGTGGCTTCAAAATGATATGTTGACCAAAATTTTGAACTTTTGACTGCCAAATGACCATTTTGCCCCTACAGTTGACTGTAGTGCAATTAGGGTTTTTGACTGTGCAATTTTATGCTGAATGCCTTGAAACTTTGTATGAGGATGCTTGACCATATTTGTAGGCATATGAGACTTGATTGGACCTTTGAAAATTTCATTTTCCTGATCAGAACACAAACCCTAATTTTGGCTGTATAAGAGACCTTTGCACTGTGCAACCCTTGGGGAGATTTGAATCATGGCTTGGCAATTTCTTGGAGAATATGGGAGGGCAAATTTTGGGGTGCAACACATAATAATGAAAAAGAAATAATTAAATGAGCGACGAATTAAATATGTGGATAGATAACCTAAAACCCTAATTGAGGGAGAAAAGATTTTTTATGGATTTATTTAAGAAGAACACAATTTAATTACGAATTAATTAAACCCTAATTTCTAGCTATCTTTAATTATGAAAGAAATTAAATTAACCTAATTTACTAATTAAATTAAAGAAATAAATATTTATGAGAAAAATGATTTTGGTGTATTTTTAAGGAAAATTAGCTAAGTTATGTACAAATAAAATCCTAAGTCTGGTTTTTTTTAATTATATAAAAAAAAGATTAAATTACCCTAAATTAATTAAACTAATTAATAAAAATATTTATTAAAAAAAGATTTTTGTGATTTTGATTTGTTAATTTAATAAAAAATAATTTTGGTGTTGATTAAAAGAGAAAAAGAAAGTAACTAGAGAAAAGGAATTAAAAAAAGTAACCAAATGAGTGTGTGTTGACTTGCTGAAAGGGGGTGAGAATCTGAATTTTTCAGGCCCAACAAGCTAAGCCCAGGTTGACCATGCTGCATTAGGTGTGGCATTGAATTAAAGGCGCACCATGGTCTCTCAAGGTCGAGCGTACATTTGGCTGCATGATGGATCTACTGGTTGATTATTGGAGGCGCATGGTAGACACTGGATAATGATGCGCACAAGATCTGCAAGAGAATTGTAAGAAATAAACAAAATGCAAGAGGCAGGGCTCAAACCCCTGACCTCTTGCACACGCGCCTGGGAAACGTCACCTTGTACCACTGGGCCATTGTTTCATTTGTTAATATCAATAACAAAAATAAAATATATTGAAAAACAACATCAAATGCCAGAACACGCGCGTATATTTAAACCAGCTAGTGGTGCTTTTCCATGTATCATCTTCTTCCCTGTCTGTCGTATTAGGCTGAATAATTTTACCTACGGACAAAACTCCATAGCTAAAACCCTGTCACCTTAAAAAATGCAGCAAACTCGATATAAATTTCATTTGAGGCCATGAATCAACTGGGCTTGAAGCCCTGATCATCATGGTACACATATCCGTTCCTAATTTGTCCTGTACTAAGAAACCCAAAAACTAAGCTTGGAACCCTAATCATGGCATCTTACCTTTCCTACACTTAAAATTCAATTAAATGACACAGAGGGCTTTGAATCCTTATGACAAACAAGAATGTAGGGTTAATTCTCACTGAAAACGCATGCATATATAAAATCAAAAACCAAAAACAGTGGGACAAAATGGGTCTTATAGCTTACAATTTTGAAGGTTTCAGGCCTTAGAGATGATGGGAATAGCTTTTGGGAACGTCAAGAAAGGGATTGGTGATCTCAAAATGCTTTGAAACGCCCTGTAGATTTAAAACCGATTCACACTTTTGTCCCAATTTTTGAGTTTTCTTCCTGGATTTTCACGGATGCCAACCTTGTGCTTATGATTTGGAATTGTTGTATACATATAGTAGAGCATATTAGGTCAATAAAATTGCATCATATCTTTGAGAATTATGAAAATGTGATTTGATTTGATTCATGTATGATATCTTTCCAAAACCAGCTTCAATGCAATCTTTTCCAATCCTAATGAGTCTTGCACGAATTGATCATCATGCTAGTTGTACATAGACTCCAAATGTGCACAAAAATCCCAAGATTTGATTTGCTTTTATTATTTTACCATTTAATTTAATTTATTTTGATTTAAATTAATAAAAAATCAAAATAAATGATAAAAATAATAAAATAATAGGTGGAAAAGCTCAGGGGTCTTGGCTCCTATTAGAAACATGTTACAAACAAGAAAACATAGGCCCCTTTGGAAAAAATGCAAATTTGATCAATGTTGACTTTTGACAATTTTCCAAACATTGCCAACTTTGACAATGCACAACTCTCTCAATTTTGACCCTAGGAGGGTTTTCTTGGACATTTTAGAAATATTAGGATGTCCCCTAAACAACCCTTTTGGTTTCATCTCAATTGTATCTTCCATGTTCATGTATGAAGCTTTGACCCAAAAGGTGTTTTTGTTGACTTTTCAAAAGGACCTATAATTTAAAATTTCATATCTTTTGATGAGTGCATATTTTGAACTTTAGTGATGAACATCAATTGTAGGGAATTGCATCCTTTTCAAAATGAGCCTTGGATGGAAAATTTCTGATAAAGTATGAGGAAGTTATGCTTGGTCAAAGTTGGGTTGACTTTTCCTACAAAACCCTAATTTAGCAAGTTTTGGGTTTTGATGAATTTGGAGCATTCCTTGAGGAATCATGATCAATCCTTGATCAAATGATGTAAGTCACTTCAAAATTTTGATGTTGACCAAAAATCTTGAGTTTTGACTGCATGTGGGCCACAATTGACTTTTGACCTAATATAGTCGATTCTCAAGCATTTGAGCAGTTGACTGAGCAAACTTCTTTGTGAAAGGAATGAAACTTGACATGGATGATCTTGGGAACATATTAGGACCTTGGGAAGCATTTTAGTCCTTTGTGGTTCACACATCTTGATGAAAAGGGAAACCCTAATTTGAGGTATACTGCCTTAGAAGAGAGTTTGTCTGGTAAATTCTTGGACTTCCTTGGAAACTTGGGGACCTCAATTGACATTTGTTGAGTAAAATGGGAGGGAAAATTTTTGGGTACAACAACTGCCCCTGTTCAATCCTCTTAAACCTGAGGATGTAAATTGGCTAGCCTGCCTTTCATGATCTGAAGGTGGAAAATGATTGAACACTAGAGTGCCTAGAAATTTGCACTCTCATGAAGTGATACTTGATTTGTGATATCGAGAATGGGCTTATAGATGCCATTTGGAAGTTTCTAGACAATTGTCGGAGATGGGCTTAAAGATTCCATCCAAGATATGACAGAGTACCGTCGGAGATGGGCTTAAAGATGCCATCTATAGGATGTTGATCTCCTGAGATATTCCTTCGATCAGAGTCCCTACTCCTGTTGTTGATGTGGAATCTGCTGAGGAATGTTGGTATCTGTCTTGGGAGAAATATAATTTTAGGAGCTTCAGTTGTCTGTTACTCTATTGGGGAATTAACTTCGGAGGTGAACTGCATATCTGGTCAGTGTACAGGCTGCATCGTGACTTACTGGGGAAAGGTGAAATTGACCGAAACTGGTCAGGTCCAGGTTTTACCGTGTTGTAAACTATCGTCTGGAGGTAAGAGAAAAGAAACCTGGATGGTAAGGTTATGAGAAGGAACCTGGATAGTAGGGTTACTTCGAAGTGAAAGCCTGGATAGTAGGGCTGTGAGAAGGAACCTGGATAGTAGGGTTACTTCGATATGAAAGCCTGGATAATAGGGCTGATGGGAAGGAACCTGGGTAAGGTTTCTTCGTGAGGAGTTTGGGTCAAACTGCATCTGAACCGAGAAGGAACATGGGTAAGGTTGCTTTGTGAGGAGTTTTGGTAAAAATGCATCTGAACTAAGAAGGAACCTGGGTAAGGTTGCTTTGTGAGGAGTTTGGGTAAAATTGCATCTGAACTGAGAAAGAACCTAGGTAAGGTTGCTTTGTGAGGAGTTTGGGTAAAAATGCATCTGAACTAAGAAGGAACCTGGGTAAGGTTGCTCGTGATGAGCCTGTGTAAGGATTTAGCAGGAACCTGGGTAGGGTTACTTCGGGATAAGCCCGTGTAAAACTTCGGCAAGAACCTGGGTAAGGTTCCTTTGGGCTAAGTCTGTGTAAAACTTCAAGAGGAACTTGGGTAAGGTTACTTTGTGATAAGTTCATGTAAAACTTCAGAATGAACCGGGGTAAGGTTACTTTGAGATAAGTTTGTGTAAAACTTCAGGAGGAACCTGGGTAAGGTTACTTTGTGATAAGTTTGTGTAAAACTTCAGAAGGAACCTGGGTAAGGTTACTTTGGGATGAGTTCGTGTAAAACTTTAGGAGGAACCTGGGTAAGGTTACTTTGTGATAAGTTCGTGTAAAATTTCAGGAGGAACCTGGGTAAGGTTACTTTGTGATAAGTTCGTGCTAAAATTCAGAAGGAAATGTATGAGAAAGAACCTGTGTAAGATTTTTCAGGATAAACCCGTGTGAAGCTGCATTTAGGAGAAACCCGTGTAAGATTGCTTCGTGACGAACCCGCGTAAAGCTGCATTTGATCGTGCAGATAATTACTCTGTCTAGTTTCAGGAGCTAATCTTGAACTTGCTGGAAGTTTTTAATAATAACCATCTTTCCTAAAAAGGTACATGATTAATCGTATATGATGCATAAAATGCATTGTATGATGACGTTCTCAAAATAAATGAGACTATGCTATATGCAATGTGTATGTGCACGTCATGATATATTAACATGAAATGCTATTGTGACATATCTGAGTGGGAAAATAAATCCCTGACCATTGCTGGAGAGTTACGGAAATTGAGTTCCTGGCCGTCATAGAAAAAGTGGTTCTTCTACTTCTGGTGGGGATGGTGAACCGGAGATGACTATGTTGGGGATTTGCCCCTTGTTTACGGATATTCTTCCAAGGAGAGACTCTGCTTGAGAACAACTTTACGGGGGAATAACTCTGTTTGAGATAGGAGATGCTTTGCTGGAAGATCTTGCTGATTCGGAGAGATAAACTCCGTTGGGAGATGAACTTCCATCGTCGGAGGAATAAACTCTGTTAGGGATTGAGCTTCATTCATAGAAATAAACTCGGCTTGGGAGACAACTTCATGAACCGCTTTCGATTATGAAATTCGGTTGGGGAATATAGATGTCGATTCTCTGAAGGAACTTTGCTGGGGAATGTAGATCCTATTTGGGGAAGACGATGTCAAAGCTTTAGTTGCCTCTACTCTGTGGGGAGTGTAGATGTCACAGGGTCGTATGCTGAGGATACGACAATGACTTCGCATCAGGACTTTTCTGCCCCTGTACCTGCTGGAGAAAGTACCCACAGAGGCTTTATGGATGCTGATCAGGATGATAAGTCTTCTATTGATAAGCAAATGATAAGATGATGGGACATAGTCGTACACTTCAAATCCCTAACTTTTTCCTGGACCGTCCTTTCGGGTTTTCAGTCCACCGGGATACCCTTTTTTGCTCAAGCCGCCTTTTCAAGTTTTCGACTTGTCGGGTGTACATATCTTTTTTGTTTTTATCCCTAATTTTTTCCCAAACCCTTTTAGTTCGCCATGATGCCCTTATTTTTGCCTAGGCCAGTCAATCTAGCGGGTCTTTGTTCATGCGTAGTATTTTCCGACTATGTCCATGTTCATCGGGTACAGAGAATTGCCGTTGTCCATAGTAGTAAGTGTTGCCACACTACCAGAAGATGTTTGTTTGATCGTACAAGATTTGTTGCTAGAATTCATGCCCAATGCCCCAAGGGATTCAGATGGAGATCTGCCCCTAGCTATTTGGCATCTTTGAGAGATTCCTTGAATCTTGACTTGACTGCCCCAGATGATGGACAATGATCATGTCGTGCCCCTTGGTTGGAAGTATTTTTCCACTTGAGGTGATCCTTTTTATTGAGAAGGTTTTTGTTCACTAGATATTTGTTATGCGAATTTCTCTGCTATTGAACAAATAGTCATATGCAAACAATATTATTTTAAGAATGCAAAGCTTATGTGTGTCTTGAAGTTTGAAAATTCATTTTTTAGTAAAACAAGTTTTTTTTTATAAAAGTGTGATGTCAACTCAGGATTTATAGCAAACCTTATAGGAGTCAGGATACCTTTTGTAACAATATGCTTTCGAACTAACCCATGCTTCAGCTAGGACTTTTAAGGGTTATAACGTGGCCTGGTTCACGGTTCAAGAAACAAAGGATAAAAGCTCAAAATTTATTTGTACCCACTCGTTCTTCGTAATGTTCTTTGATCCTATACTCAGTTAATTATGCATTTAGATCCTGTTTGAGTCTTTGCTCTGATATTCCAGTACTGACAGTTTATTTTGAATATGCAGTCATTTTTGTTGAGGGTTTGTAGGACCTCTTTCTTTTTTACTTTATTATCCCTGTCTTTTGCCTGAACTGTTTCTTTTTGTGATTACAGTCAGCGGGATGCCCCCGTTTTTTTCTTAAGTCTCCTTCATAGGTTTTGACTTAATGGGCTTTTATTTCGAGAAATAATGACTGCCTGTCTTGACGATTATAGGTTACCATCACCGTCTTTTATTTTGGAAGGACACCTTCAATGCCATTCATTGTGTACCTGGATTAACTGAGAAAACTACCCTGCCCCTAGTTTTGGTTAAGGGTTTTAATTTGTGTGAAATAAAAACTCCTACTTTGGCTCAAAGGGGTTGACTAGGGATTTTCTTCCTTATAACTCCACTGTTTGGGGTTTGAAAAAAATGTATGTACATCGTTAGCAGGGTTTATTCAAAATCATACCGTAGAGATTGTGGTATCATTTTTGTCATCCTCCCTCTAAGGCTTAGAGTTTTTAGTCGAGAGTTGAATATCACGAAAAGGAAGTATAAAGCAGTTTAAGCATAATGAAAACAAATTAATTCAAGACAAACATGTGTAATTCATTAATCAAATAATAAAATTTAACATGACAATAATTGTTCGAATAAGCAAAGAAAATATAACTTCAGAATTCAAATGAACAAAAATGTTTTCAATCCTAGCCATGTTTTGGCAAGGGAGCAGTGATCATGTTGGGAGTCTCAAGAGGGTCTAATTCGATCTCCTTGGCATCAATCATATTCTGAATCTTGTATTTCAGCCCCCAACAATCGTTAGTATCGTGCCCGGGCTACCAGAATGATAAGCACACCTTGCATCTGTGTTGTAGTTAGGAGAAGAAGTCTTAGGGTTCGGATGAGGGTTTATCATCGTAATCAGATTCATCTTCAACATGTGTTGCAATGCTTGTGACAATGGCATGTTGGTTTGCGTGAACTGCCTTTGAGGTATTTCCACCCTTGGCAGATTGTTTCGTTGTTGTGGTCATTGTGTGCGTACCAAATTAGAGATCAACACTGCCCCCATAGATTGGTGGTAGTCTGCCTTTCTACGCCCCTTCTGTCCGTGCACATCATTGGCTTCCCTCTTTCCACCAAATGACTTCTTCTATGTACTCAAAGAGCTATTTTTATGGATCTTACCACTCCGGATCCCAGCTTCTACTCTTTCTCCCGTCAGAATCAGCTCGGTGAAACCCGCTGACGAGCTACCGATCAAATGATTAAAGAATGGACCAAATAGCGTACCCAAAAACATATCAGCCAACTCCCTATCAGACAACGGGGGTTGGACTCTTCCAGCCAAGTCTCTCCACTACTGGGCATAGTCTTTAAAGCCTTCACTTTCCCCCATGGACATACTATGGAGTTGAGTACGAGTAGGAGCAAGGTCGGTGTTGTATTGATACTGCTTATAGAAAGCAGCTGCCAGATCTTCCCAATTTCGGACGTTGGCTCTCTCTAGTTGATAGAACCATTCAAGTTGAGTCCCTGACAGACTATCTTGAAAGAAATGAACCCACAAATTTCTATCAGCGGTGTGGGGCTGGATCTTCCTGACATAAGAACGAAGATGGAGTTTTGGGCAGGACAACCCATCATACTTAGCAAAAATTAGAGCTTTGAACTTCTGCAGGATGACCACTCCCGACACCAATCCCAATTCTTTGAAATCCAACCCCGGTATCCTCTGGACCTCCATAGCATTCAAGCGATCTTCCAAATGCTTGTATCTATCCTTAGTGGGAGGATACTGCTCATTATTGTAATCGGTATCGTTGTCATAAACTGCAGGACTGGGGTCCTTCTCTTCTTCTTGATTCTCCCCTTCCTTGGATGAAGATGTCAGATCAGTTTGTCGCTTCAATCGCTCTCCAAACCTTCTGCCCATATTCAGAATACCTACATCCTTCTTCTTTTTCTTCTTCTCTTTCAGAATGAGGGCTTTCAGATCCTCCTGTCCTTTTTCCAGACTTATAAACATTTGTTGGAACTGGGCATTCTGTGCCTGAAGGTCCTTGATGGTTTGCTCGGAAGACATTTTGTGCTGAAATAAACAATGAAGAAGATGAGAAACCTGTAATGGTACCTGTAATGATGTGCACGATAATGGGATGCGCATGCAATGATTTCAAAGACTTCGGGAAATTTAAATTTGCAAACCAAAATAAACAAAAACTTTATTATCTGAATTTGAAGTTCAAATTCCTTTTAGGCGTTACAATTAAAAATAAATCTGAAACTATAAAATACATCAAAATTCCCATGGATGCTTCCTCTTTGTACCAAGATAGTCATTGAGTCCTCTTTCTTTATGCAACTGCTTTGTGAGCTCTAAAATCTTCCTCTCCTGAGCATGGAACTGATCCCTGTAAGTATCCCGCTCCTTCATCAACTGAATCCAAGACCTCTGTAATTCTCCAAGATCAGTGGGCATATAAGGATAGAGAACTGTGTAAGGACTACCCTCCTCCATAGTGGGTTCCACAATCACTAGCAAAACAGCCACATAGGGCATCATAAGCTGCTGGGCATGAGCTCATACCCATTGTAGGTAAGGTTCCATAGGAATGGAAGTCTTTGGTCCCAAAGCCTTGGCGCCAGATCTGTTTACCATGCCCCAGGCTCGTATGAATCTCCGACGATACTCCTTGACATCATCCTCATAGTTGAATGCAATACACTCGATAGGTAACTCATGGGGACCATCCCTTCGAGCATAACCAAATTGTCGCAGGGATAAATAAGGGTTGTAGGTTATACCCCCTCTGATGCCAAGTAGCGGGACATTAGGGTACTCTTTGCAGCGATCAATAATAGCAGTATTTTCCATAGCTCGAGAACACCAGAGAATATCCGTATGAGCGAGCGACATTATCCTTTGCGACCAACCTGAACCTTCTTCATTCTTCAGTATGGACTTAGGGAGGTGAGAAATAAACCACCTCGACAGCAATGGCATACAGCACATAAGAATCCCTCTTCTCTTCATGGTACGAGTATGGAGAGTGTGCAAAATATCTCTGAGCAAAGTAGGCACCGGGTTGCGAGAGAGAAAGATCTTGATAGCATTCACATCTACGAATGAGCCTGGATTAGGGAATATGACTAACCCATATATTAGAAGAGCCAAGACCTCCTCAAAAGCCTGAAAATCCATATCTTCCCAAAACAGCTGGGCTTTGTCTATCAGAAACTAGGCTAGAAAACCCTTGACTTTGCTTCTTGTTTCCCAATTGGATACCACGTCGGCCCGTTTCAGGTGAAAAGCTGAGGCAATAACTTCTGGCTTAGGAGCTTCCTCTAAACCTATAAAGGGTAACTGCTTAAGAATGGGTATATCCAATAGCTGAGAGAATTCTTCCAATGTAGGTACCAACTGATAGTCTGGAAAGGTGAAGCGGTGATGCTTGGGATCAAAGAACTGAAAAAGTACACTCATCATCTTTTCATCAATGTTTGAAGTAACCGAGTTAAGAAGTCGACCATGTCTCTTGGTGAACGCAGAAATTTCAGAAACCCTTGATGCTAGCTCTTTGAGTTTGGAAGGTATCTTCACATAGCTGATTCGGATAGTGTTTCTACGAACAGAAGCCATGATCTGCAAAACAGGGCAAAGATAAATTCCCTTGGACTTTGAAATGGTTAGTGCAATAAGAATGGATGCTATGTTATGATGCATGATGTCATGATAAAACACAGGTATAGCAAACACAGGTATAGCAAGCACAGTCAAATCACACAAAGTTCTTAGGTTTAAGGCTTGCATGAGATCAAAGGTAGTACCCTCTTGAAGTTTAGTTGGTTTTAAACCTGTCTTAAAAAGTAACCGGGTTCTAGAGGATCTAAATATCACTGACCATCCTTTATCGGCATTGTCTCAGCTCACACAATCTTTTCTTACGGCCAAAATATCCTGAAAGTCTGATCTCAATGAGTGTAGCATCGAGTATAAACCAGTTCTCAGCTCTACACCGAGGCCGACTATCTCATTACTTTCTAATGGCCAAGTTTGTTCAACTAAGGTTCTAAGGTCCGTTAGTGCTTCACAACACCATGCGGCGGCCCCGTATTCTCCTCGTTTCCCCATAAGGGATACTGGTACCAACCAAAGTGCCGCACCAACACAGCCATTGCTTAAACCATATCGGTCTACACTGTACAGTATCCATGATCTATTGTTTTTTACCTAATGAATTCCCCCAGATCCGGGTGTAGGATCTATAGTAACCCCAAACAAACCCTCAAAAGTAAAGCAATCAAGACAATCAAGAGAAGCAATTTAATGACCTAGATCCTAAGGTATACGCCACTTATTTAAGTTCCCCAGCAGAGTCGCTAATTCTATGATACGGTGCCAGAACCGACTGTTATGTGTTTTTTGTTTGCAAAATGTTGCGGTAAGCAAGAGTCGCCACCGACTTTTATTTCATCCAATCATGGAAAAGGAAAAAGAACAGAAAAAACCTTTTTTCGAGATTTCTGAGTACGGGGGGTAGATTATAGAAAAGGAAGGTGCTAGCACCCTTTCTATCCATGGTTTTCCATGGGCTATTAGGTACTTGTTCATTTTTTCAAATTGCTTGTGTGTGTTTGTTTTGAAAATGTTTTACTTTGTGATAACCCTTGTATCAGTCCTCAAGGATGTGACGAAGTTGTTTTGAAAATTTGTTTTGAAAGATGTTTGTGTGAAAAGTTTTTTATTGAGCAAGTACTTAAGATTCTACCTACTCGAAAAAAGATTATTTGTTCACATTTCCTTTAGACAGCGCTATCTTACTATTAAGGAGTAGGTAGCCCCGTCGTTGGAGTTTGTAAGGGACATTCGAAAGGGATATGTACAATCATTAAAGCAACAAGTTGGAACCTTTAATAGTAACCCTAAAGTCTTAAAGATCCTTTCGAGGCAACATTTCCGAGACAACATTCGAACGGGATAGTTGATCTTTTAGACAGGAGGGCGACCACTATAATTTCCTATGCTTAATGACTGTTTACCGAAGGCGATTGAAGTGAGGTAAACCCTAGGAGTGAGTATGTGCAAGTGTTTGATTTCAGTTAATGTTATCTTTGCACAATTAGGGTTATCTACCGTTTTAATTTTTTTCAAGCATCTTTCCATACAATCCTATTATCATAAATCTAACAGTTAAAGATTGCGGAAATTAAAAGTACGAGAAAAATAAACCTAACTATTACAAGGCTCCGGGGAGGGGGATTAATTACATAACCAAAAATCGGGGAAAAGCGATAAATAAAAAGCCAAGTTTTAACTATTACAAACCAATAAGCAGTTACATAATAATGAAAAAGAAATAATTAAACACGCGGCAAATTAAATACATGGATAGATAACCTAAAACCCTAATTGAGGGAGAAAAGATTTTTTATGGATTTATTTGAGAAGAACACGACTTAATTACGAATTAATTAAACCCTAATTTCTAACTATCTTTAAATATGAAATAAATTAAATTAACCTAATTTACTAATTAAATTAAATAAATAAATATTTATGAGAAAAATGATTTTGGTGTATTTTTGAGGAAAATTAGCTAAGTTATGTACAAATAAAATCCTAAGTCTAATTATTTTTAATTATATAATAAAAGATTAAATTACCCTAAATTAATTAAACTAATTAATTAAAAATATTTATTAAAAAA
Source organism: Vicia faba (assembly GCA_948472305.1). Taxonomy (NCBI): domain Eukaryota; kingdom Viridiplantae; phylum Streptophyta; class Magnoliopsida; order Fabales; family Fabaceae; genus Vicia; species Vicia faba. The sequence continues at coordinate 134,375 of CATIWC010000821.1, read as the reverse complement.
ATATTTTTGTGATTTTGATTTGTTAATTTAATAAAAAATAATTTTTGTGTTGATTAAAAGAGAAAAAGAAAGTAACTAGAGAAAAGGAATTAAAAAAAGTAACCAAATGGGCCTGTGTTGACTTGCTGAAAGGGGGTGAGAATCTGAATTTTTTAGGCCCAACAAGCTATGCCCGGGTTGACCATGCTGGATTAGGTGTGGCATTGACTTGAAGGCGCACCATGGTCTCTCAAGTCGAGCGTACATCTGGCTGCATGATGGATCTACTGGTTGATTATTGGAGGCGCATGGTAGAGACTGGACAATGATGCGCACAAGATCTGCAAGAGAATTGTAAGAAATAAACAAAATGCAAGAGGCAGGGCTCGAACCCCTGACCTCCTGCACACGCGCCTGGGATACATCACCTTGTACCACTAGGTCATTGTTTCATTTGTTAATATCAATATCAAAAATAAAATATATTGAAAAAAAACATCAAATGCCAGAACACACGCGTAAATTCAAACCAGCCAGTGGTGTTATGCCATGCATCATCTTCTTCCCTGTCCATAGTATTAGGCTGAATACTTTTACCTACGGGCAGGACTCCATAGCTAAAACCCTGTCACCTTCAAAAATGCAGCAAACGCGATATAAATTTCATTGGAGGCCATGAATAAACTGGGCTTGAAGCCCTGATCATCATGGTACCCATATCCGTTCCTAATTTGTCCTGTACTAAGAAACCCCAAAACTAAGCTTGGAACCCTAATCATGGCATCTTGCCTTTCCTGCACTTAAAATTTAATTAAATGACACAGAGGGCTTCGAATCCTTATTACAAACAAGAATGTAGGGTTAATTGTCACTGAAAAGGCATGAATATATGAAATCAAAAACCAAAAACAGTGGGACAAAACTGGTCTTATAGCTTACGATTTTGAACGTTCCAGGCCTTGGAGATGATGGGAATAGCTTCTGGGAACGTCAAGGAAGGGATTGGTGATCTTGAAATGCTTTTAAACGCCTTGTAGATTGAAAACCAATTCACACTTTTGTCCTAATTTTTTAGTTTTCTTCCTGGATTTTCACGGCTGCCAACCTTGTGTTTATAATTTGGAATTGTTATATACATATAGTAGAGCATATTAGGTCAATAAAATTGCATCATATCTTTGAGAATTATGAAAATGTTATTTTATTTGATTCATGTATGATATCTTTCCAAAACAAGCTTCAATCCAATCTTTTCCAATCCTAATGAGTCTTGCACGAATTGATCATCATGCTTGCTTTACATAGACTCCAAATGTGCATAAAAATCCCAAGATTTGATTTGCTTTTATTATTTTACCATTTAATTTGATTTATTTTGATTTAAATGAATAAAAAATCAAAATAAATGATAAAAATAATAAAATAATAGGTGGAAAATCTCAGGGGTCGTGGGTCCTATTAGAAACATGTTTCAAACAAGAAAACATGGGCTCCTTTGGAAAAAATGCAAATTTGATCAATGTTGACTTTTGACAATTTTCCAAAAATTTCCAACTTTGACAATGCACAACTCTCTCAATTTTGACTCTAGGAGGGTGTTATTGGACTTTTTAGAAATATTAGGATGTCCCTTAAACAACCCTTTTGGTTTCATCTCAATTGGATCTTCCATGTTCATGTATGCAGCTTTGACCTAAAAGGTGTTTATGTTGACTTTTCAAAAGGACCTATAATGTAAAAATTCATATATTTTGATGAGTGAATATTTTGAATTTGTTGGATGAAGATGAATTGTAGGGAGTTTCATCCTCTTCAAAATGAGCCTTGGATGGAAAATTTCTGATAAAGTATGAAGAAGTTATGCTTGGTCAAAGTTGGGTTGACTTTTCCTGCAAAACCCTAATTTAGCAGCTTTTGGGTTTTGATGAATTTGGAGAATTCCTTGAGGAATCATGATCAACCCTTGATCAAAAGATGGAATTCATTTCAAAATTTTGATGTTGACAAAAAATCTTGAGGTTTGACTGTATGTGGGCCATAGTTGACTTTTGACCTAATACAGTCGATTCTCATGCATTTGAGCAGTTGACTGAGAAAACTTCTTTGTGCAATGCATGAAACTTGACATGGATGATCTTGGGAACACATTAGGACCTTGGGAATCATTTGAGTCCTTTGTAGTTCACACATCTTGATGAAAAGGGAAACCCTAATTTGAGGTATACTGCCTTAGGAGAGAGTTTGTTTGGTCAACTCTTGGACTTCCTTGAGCAACTTAGGGACATCAATTGACATTTGTTGAGTAAAATGGGAGGTAATATTGGGGTACAATAGCATTCTTACCAATTTATTTGCTAAATATGTAGAAACCTAAGGCCAAATCATCATTCCCTGCAAATTTACCCTTTATGGAGGATCCATATCTCATTTCAAACTGGATTAGATTGTTGGTTCAGTTGGTTTAAACATATGCATTATGCCTTTCCTTTACCTAGGAGTTCTAATCTTTAAAGTAAAATTATAAGAATCCACTTTGAGCCTATTAGGGATAAGATCAAAATCAAGCTTGCCACTTAGAAATCCAACATGCTTTCTTTTACTAGAATAATTCAACTCATCAGAAGTGCTCTTCAAAGCATGTTAATGTATTCCATCACAAATTACACTTGGCCAATTTCCTTACTCAAGGATCTTGAGAGAATTTTCGGGAATATTACTTTTACTTATGACTTGAATAACAAGATATTGGTTACAGTCTTTTTGGAAAATAATATGCTCACTCATTACTTTTAGAGGACTTATTTTAAGGTGTTTCGTCCAGCTTAATGAAGCTGATAACCTAAAGTTGTGCTAGAAATATTTTCAACTCCAATGACCAATGGGCTTGTTTTTTTTGAAGTCGAGTGATTAAAAGGATCACACACACATTAGATACCATATTTTCTCTTCCATTTGAAGTGGTATCAAGTCTCACCTCAACACAATTTTAAATAATTCAAAATGGCAAGTTGGCAATGGTAGCAAGATAAGATTTTGGGAAGATAACTGGTTAGTGGTTGGGAACCTTGGTGATCTCCTCCAAATTATATGTTAGGTCTCTCATCAACTTATATATCTTGTGCAAGATTTCATCATCAACTCAAATTGGCACATACCCACATACATGCTCTCTTTTTTCCTAACATGATAACTAACATCTCTTCTACGGTTTTCCCCCTTCACCAAAAAGAGGAAAAATTCCTTTGGACACATTCAAGATAAGGATGTCTTACCCTCAAAGATACATGTTATTTTATAAATTTTATTTCTCCAATCAAAGAGTAAAGAAAGCTTATTTGAAACCATATCATCTATAACACCATGTTTCTCGTATTTTTATTTTAAATGGACTAGAATTTATTTTTTATCTAATTATTTGGGTGATAAAATAATTTATGTGATTTATATGGCATTTGTTGGATTTATTGGCATTTTCAAGATTTTATTAAATTAAATTAATTAATTAGAAAGTCAGGAGAAATATGAGAATTGAGTTGAAACTATGAATAATATGGGATAAAGTGGTGAGAAATAGGGGCAAGCTACGACCAAGGTGTAATAATTAAAATATGAAATTATGTTTATTATTAATAAGAGGATTGGTGGAGCCAAAAAGTCACTACATGAATTTGAGAATTAGGAGAAAGAGCAATTGTGAGAAGAGGAAAAAACAAAGGTTAGTGAGAAAGAGGAAGACATAGCTAGAGCTTGGATCTTTGGTGGAAATTAAGGTAGGGGAAATTACTCTAATATTGGTGTCAAATGCATGAACAATAGAGAGTGATCTTCACCCTCATTTGGGTTTTCTCCATTGTTAATATTTGTGTGTTTGATTGACGTTTATGTGAAAACTATTTTGTTGTTGTAGTTGATATGAAATGTGTGATTTGTTACGTTGTTGAGATTGTGTATGATGAGTACGTGCAAATCTAATTTTTTTATGATTATGTTCATGAGTGTTGGATTGTTAATAGTTTTGTAACAAATTGATGTCTACAATGATGTATGTTTGATGTGTGATGAAATTATGAGCATACTAGTTTTTACAGAATCAAAATCGAAGCTTCGAAAGTCCTCCAATGGTGAAAATCACATTTCTTTGTTTGCAGAACTATGCGTTCACGCTTAGCGAGAGAGGTCCTCGCTTAGCGAGTCATCACTTAGCAAGGGATAACCTCATGTAGCGAGATGCTCCAACGGTGAAATTCTTCTAATTTTGTTTTCAGCATAACTTGAGTATCGTGACTCTGTTTGAGATGCGGTTTGAAGCATTGGAAATCTAACATGTACCTCATGGTAAAGTCCTAAGAGGTTAATAGTTTACTTTAGAACATGATTATACGACATTATTTGTTATGTAACATTAATTAATGGTTAATGGCGAGGAAAATATTTTGTTTTGATTGTTGTGACTGACTTCCCCATGATATAGGTGAGAATAGGCTGGGCTAGCTATGCATTGGTAAGCCTAAGCCTGGCCTACTAAAGTTTTTAAAGCCTGGCCTATAGCCTATCATTGGCTTATTTATAGGCTTAAGTCTTTGGTCCCATGTCATTTTGATTTACCAATCTCAAGTTATGGTCTTTGACTTAAAGTGCCTTTTTGTTGACTTTTGAAAATGACCTATAATGTTGAAATTGATAACTTTTGTGAGAGCATTTCTTGGACTTGGAGTGTGAAGATGAGTTGTAGGAAATGTCATTCTCTTCAAAATGAGCTTTGGATGGAATTTTTCTGATAAACCATGTGGAAGTTATGCCTTGGTCAATTTGCAGTTGACTTTTTCAACTGTCCAAAAATAGAAACTTTTGCATCTTGAGACTTTTTGAGCCATGCCTTGAGAATCATGATCAAGAATAGATCAAATGATTTTTGTGGCTTCAAAATAAGATGTTGACCCAAAATTTTGACTTTTGACTGTCAAATGACCATTTTGCCCCTGTAGTTGACTGTGAAGCATTTAGGGTTTTTGACTGTGCAGTTTGATGCTGTGAGTCTTGAAACTTGGCATATGAATGCTTGACAATGTATATAGGTATGTGGGACTTGATTGGACCCTTGAAAACTTCAATTTCTTTGCAAGAACCAAAACCCTAATTTTTTACTGTTAGGAGGCAGTTGGACTGTGCACCCCTTGGGAGATTTTGAACCTTGACTTGGCCAATTCTTGAAGAATATGGGAGGGAAAATTTTGGGGTACAACAGTTGCCCCTGTTCAATCTTCTTAGACCTGAGGATGTAGATTGGCTGGCGTGCCTTTCGTGATCCGAGGGTAGAAGATGATTGAACACTAGAGTGCCCAGAAATTTGCGCTCACATGTTAGCAGTGTGATGGTGGGAATGGGCTTATAGATTCCATTTGGAGATTATTGGATAGGAGGATGGGCTTACAGATGCCATCTAGGTGTCGATCGCGTAAGAGATTCCTTAGCGAGAACTTGCGTACCTGAAAAAGAAAGATAATTACCTGGCCTGTTACAGGAGTTGGTCTTAAAATTCTTTATATAGACGCGCCCTGGCTGGTTACAGGAATCGAATCTTCAAACTCTTCAGACGTGCCCTGGCGAGATACAGGAATCGAGTCCAGAGAATATAGTTGTCAACAGATACACCCTGGCGGGATACAGGAATCGGATCCTCAAACTCTTTAGACGCACCCTAGCAAGATACAGGAATCGGGTCTGGTACTGCTATTCATCAACAGATACCCCTAGCAAGATACAGGAATCGGATCCTCAAACTCTTCAGACGCACCCTGGAAAGATACAGGAATCGGGTCTGGTAATGCTAGTTGTCAACAGATACACCCTGGCAAGATACAGGAATCGGATCCTCAAACTCTTTAGACGCACCCTGGCAAGATACAGGAATCGGGTCTGGTACTGTTAGTCGTTAACGGATACACCCTGGCAAGATACAGGAATCAGATCCTCAAACTCTTCAGACGCACCCTGCCGGGATACAGGAATCGGGTCTGGTACTGTTAGTTGTCAACGGATACACCCTGGCAAGATACAGGAATCGGATCCTCAAACTCTTCAGATGCATCCTGGCAAGATACAGGAATCAGGTCTGGTACTGTTAGTCGTCAACGGATACACCCTGGCAAGATACAGGAATCGGATCCTCAAACTCTTCAGACGCACCCTGGCAAGATACAGGAATTGGGTCTGGTACTGTTAGTCGTCAACGGATACACCCTGGCAAGATACAGGAATTGGATCCTCAAACTCTTCAGATGCACCCTGGCAAGATACAGGAATCGGGTCTGGTACTGTTAGTCGTCAACGGATACACCCTGGCAAGATACAGGAATCGGATCCTCAAACTCTTCAGACGCACCCTGGCAAGATACAGGAATCGGTTCTGGAATCAGTCGTCAACAGATACACCCTGGAGAGATACAGGAATCGGATCTTTAGTTGCGACCGTTGATGGTAATCATCTTTGCATAAACCTTTGTCCTGAAAAGACAAACGTTAGTTGTATGCAATGTCATGATGTATGACATGCGTGATGTTCTCAGAATAAATGAGATTGTAGGTTCATGATGCGTATGTGCATGCTATAATGTATGAAGATGCGATGTTTATGAAGGTATGTTTTCGTCTTAGGAAAATAAATCCTTGACGGATGTCGGGAAGTTAAATCCTGGGCTGATGTAGAGCTTTCTTTGTTTCCGTTGGGGAGGATGATTGCAAGATTACCGGTAGGAGAAGATGACTCCGTTGGGGAATAAACTTGGCGAATAGATTACTCTGCGGGGAGAAAATTAATCTAGCGATCTTGCTGGGGAATAATACTCTGTGGGAAGAGAGAGATTTTGCTGATGGTAACTCCGCTGGGGATACCGTTGTTATGTTATGGAATTAATAGACTTCGCTGGGGATAGGAAGACTTTGCCGACGACGATCTTTCCGTGGCTTATGGCTGAGGATAACCCAGTTATATCCTGGTGGGGAAGTAACCTTTGAATAGAGCCGAGAGACGCGTTCGTGCTATGCGGGGGATAAGCTTCCAGAATCTACTGGGGATAAGCTTACTACTGGGGAGATGTATTGCACTTTCCTGGGGAAAGCTTCGGACTGGACTCTCCTGGGGAAATTTTTGAGATGCACTGGGGAAGTGGCTCTACTGAATGTCTGTATACCGCCGGGGAACAATCTTAGATCAAGACTGTCGGGGATGCTTGTTAAGAATGCTTGAATACTCTGCTGAGGAATGTTGAGATCTGCTGGGGATACCCAGTTTCCTTAAGGCTGACAGTATAACTTTTCTTGGGGAGAGTATGTTGACTTGCTGGCTCACTCTCTGGGGAGTTAAGAGATCTTGGTTATGTTCTTCAGCTGAACTTACCTTGGTACCTTGGTGGACAGAGCAACTAGATCGCTTAGACGACTCATTATTGCCCCTGTTTCTAATGTTATCTGTAATTAATCCTTTGTTTCGTATGCAAATATTTATGAGTTAGCAATTATTGTCAAATGCATATATCACAAATTGAACCTTGGACGTTCTTCGCAAAACAAAACAGAAAACAGGAAAAACAGTTGGCAATTGATCTGAAAAGTGAACTTGTATTGATTTTTGAATTGCCTGTAAATAGGCGTTTATATACAAGAGGCTAACGTCCTAGTAAGGGAACGCCGCCGAACAAACAGAGTTTTATACAATTTTGTGAAAGAAAAACAAAACAGCTATGCGAAAAGAATAATCCCACTGGATTCCAACTCTGCTATCGCCTTTATGGCTTCGAGCGTCTCATCACTTTGCTGCTCAGTTGACGATGAAGCTGATTGATCGATGCCGTTTGAACTTGACAGTTGATACCGGATTCTGGATGCGAAGTGATCCAATGAGAAATAGTATTACGCTTTAATCCCTAACTTTTGCCTGGACCGCCCTTTCGGGTTTTCAGTCCACCGGGATACCCATTTTTGCCCAAGCCGCCTTTTCAGGTTTTCGACTTGCCGGGTGTACATATTTTTTTTCATTTCATCCCTTCATTTTGCCCGAACCCTTTTGGTTCGCCGAGAAGCCCTAATTTTTGCCTAGGTATGTCAACCTAGCGGGTCTTTTATCATGCGTAGTATCTTTTTACTATGTCTGCATTGGCGGGGTGAGGAAGGTCGTCACCGTCCATGGTAGTTAGAATCATGGCTCCTCCTGAGAACACATGTTTAACCACAAATGGCCCTTCGTACGTAGGGGTCCATTTGCCCCTGGGATCACTCTGAGGAAGGATGATGCGTTTGATTACCAGGTCCCCAACATGATACTCTTGTGGTCTGACCTTTTTGTTAAATGCCCTGATCATCCGTTTTTGGTACGTCTGACCATGACATATAGCAGTGAGTCTCTTTTCGTCGATTAGATTTAGCTGATCAAGTCGTGTCTGGATCCAATCATCTTCGCTCAGATCTGCATCGTTCATTATCCGGAGAGAGGGTATCTGCACTTCAATCGGTAAGACTGCCTCCATGCCGTAGACCAAGGAAAAAGGAGTTTCCCCGGTTGACGTCCTTGCTGAGGTACGGTACCCATGAAGAGCGAACGGTAACATTTCGTGCCAATCTTTATAGGTCACTGTCATCTTCTGCACAATCTTCTTGATATTCTTATTCGCTGCTTCTACAGCCCCATTCATCTTCGGCCGGTAGGGAGAAGAGTTGTGGTGATGTATCTTAAATTGCTCGCAGAGCTCAGTGATCATCTTGTTGTTAAGATTGGTACCGTTGTCTGTAATGATTATTTCAGGGAGGCCGTATCGACAGATCAGGTTGTGCCGAATGAACCGTGCCACAACGTTCTTGGTCACAGTGGCGTAAGAAGCTGCTTCAACCCACTTTGTAAAGTAATCGATCGCTACCAGGATGAAGCGATGCCCATTGGATGCCGTAGGTTTAATTTCACCGATCATATCTATGCCCCACATTGCAAACGGCCAAGGTGCAGTCAAGACATTCAGAGGAACTGGAGGAACGTGCACCTTATCAGCATAAATCTGGCATTTATGACATGTCCGAGAATGTTGGTAACAGTCGGCTTCCATTGTGGACCAGAAATATCCTGCCCGAAGGATCTTCTTTGCCATGGTATGTCCACTGGAATGTGTTCCGAAGGTACCTTTGTGTATCTCCGCCATGATCCTTTCTGCTTCAGTCTTATCCACACAACGCAGTAAGGTCGAATCATGGTTTCGCTTGTACAGGATGCCGTTGCTAAGGAAGAACTTCGCTGCGAACCTTCTCAGAAACTTTTTATCATTGACAGATGCACCTTCAGGATACTCTCGAGCTTCCAAGTACCTCTTCACCTCATGGTACCAGGGTTTTTCAGTTACTACCTCAGCCTCAAGATCACAACAGTATGCCGGTTTGTCCAGTTTCCAGATAATGACCCGGGGAGCCTCATTGTCCCATTTGACTTTGAACATGGAAGACATCGTAGCTAACGCGTCCGCCAACTGATTCTCCTCTCTTGGGAAGTGTTCAAAAGTTATCTCTGTGAAATGGGGGATCAATGTCAGCACACATTCTTTGTAAGGAATAAGGTTCGGATGTTTCATATCCCACTCGCCTTTGATCTGATTGATCACGAGAGCGGAATCTCCGAAGACACTCAGAAACTTGATCCTTAAGTCGATCGCAGCTTGAAGACCCATGATGCATGCCTCATACTCCGCCATGTTGTTGGTGCAGTTGAAACATAGCCGGGAAGTAAGTGGAGTATGAGTGCCTTGAGGGGATATGATCACAGCGCCGATGCCGTTACCCAAAGCGTTGGAGGCTCCGTCAAAGTTGATATACCATCGGGATCCTTCCTCAGGTCCTTCATCCGGTCTAGGTACTTCACAATCAGTCACAATCATGATGCTCTCGTCCGGAAACTCAAAGTTCATTGACTGATGGTCGTCTACTGCCTGATGTGCCAAGTGGTCTGCCAATACACTTCCCTTGATAGATTTATGAGTCATGTACTGGATGTCGTATTCTGTCAAGATCATTTGCCATCTTGCTATTCTCCCAGACAGAGCAGGCTTTTCGAATATGTACTTTATTGGATCCATCTTTGATATCAATAGAGTAGTGTGAGTCAGCATATACTGTCTCAGCCGGCGAGCAGCCCATACCAAAGCGCAGCAAGTTTTCTCGAGCAGTGAGTATCGGGTCTCACAGTCGGTAAACTTTTTGCTAAGGTAATAAATGGCGTGTTCTTTTCGGCCAGACTCGTCATGCTGCCCCAGCACACACCCCATTGAGTTGTCAAGTACTGTCAGGTATAGTATTAGAGGTCTCCCTTCAACCGGTGGCATAAGGATAGGTGGTTCTTGGAGATACTCTTTGATTCAGTCAAAAGCGGCCTGACATTCATCGTTCCAACGTACTACCTGATCTTTCTTCAGTAGCTTAAAGATTGGCTCACAGGTAGCTGTTAGGTGCAAGATGAATCGAGCAATGTAATTAAGATGTCCTAGAAAGCCTCTGACCTCTTTCTCTGTCTTGGGAACTGGCATCTCTTGAATGGCTTTAACTTTGGCAGGGTCCACTTGAATACCCTTGTCACTTACGACGAAGCCTAGCAACTTTCCAGATCTTACCCCAAAGGTGCACTTTGAACATGTTCTTGGACATTTTGGTAAGATCTGGAAAGTTGATAGGCTTCGTTGTAAGTGATAAGGGTATTCAAGTGGACCCTGCCAAGGTTAAAGCCATTCAAGAGATGCCAGTTCCTAAGACAGAGAAAGAGGTCAGAGGCTTTCTAGGACGTCTGAATTACATTGCTCGATTCATCTCACACCTGACTGCTACCTGTGAGCCAATCTTCAAGCTGCTGAAGAAAGATCAGGTAGTACGTTGGAATGATGAATGTCAGGCTGCTTTTGACAGAATCAAAGAGTATCTCCAAGAACCACCCATCCTTATGCCACCGGTTGAAGGGAGACCTCTGATATTATACCTGACAGTACTTGACAACTCAATGGGGTGTATGCTAGGGCAGCATGACGAGTCTGGCCGAAAAGAGCATGCCATTTATTACCTTAGCAAAAAGTTTACCGACTGTGAGACCCGATACTCACTGCTTGAGAAAACTTGCTGCGCTTTGGTATGGGCTGCTCGCCGGCTGAGACAGTATATGCTGACTCACACTACCTTGTTGATCTCAAAGATGGATCCGATAAAATACATATTTGAAAAGCCTGCTCTGTCTGGGAGAATAGCAAGATGGCAAATGATCTTGACAGAATACGACATACAGTACACAACCCAGAAAGCCATCAAGGGAAGTGTATTGGCAGACCACTTGGCACATCAGGCAGTAGACGACTATCAGTTAATGAACTTCGAGTTTCCAGACGAGAGCATCATGATAGTGACTGATTGTGAAGTACCTGGACCGGATGAAGGACCTGAGGAAGGATCCCGATGGTCTATGCACTTTGAAGGAGCCTCCAATGCTTTGGGTAACGGCATCGGCGCTGTGATCATATCCCCTCAAGGCACTCATACTCCACTCACTGCCCGGCTATGTTTCAACTGTACCAACAACATGGCAGAGTATGAGGCATGCATCATGGGTCTCCAAGTTGCGATCGACTTAAGGATCAAGTTTCTGAGTGTCTTCGGAGATTCCGCTCTTGTGATCAATCAGATCAAAGGAGAGTGGGATACGAAACATCCGAACCTTATTCCTTACAGAGAATGTGTGTTGACATTGATCCCTCACTTCACGAAGATAACCTTTTGAACATTTCCCAAGAGAGGAGAATCAGCTGGCGAACGCATTAGCTACGATGACTTCCATGTTCAAAGTCAAATGGCACAATGAGGCTCCCCGGATCATCATCTGGAAACTGGACGAACCGGCATACTGTTGTGATCTCGAGACTGAATTGGTGACTGAGAAGCCTTGGTACCATGAAGTAAAGAGATATTTGGAAGCTCAGGAATATCCTGAAGGTGCATCTGTCAACGACAAGAAGTTTCTAAGAAGGTTCGCAGCGAAGTTCTTCCTTAGCAACGGCATCCTGTACAAGCGAAACCATGATTCGACCTTACTGCGTTGTGTGGATAAGACAGAAGCAGAAAAGATCATGGAAGAGCTACATGAAGGAACCTTCGGGACACATTCCAGTGGACACACTATGGCGAAGAAAATCCTTCGGGCAGGGTATTTCTGGTCGACCATGGAAGCTGACTGTTATCAACATTCTCGGACATGTCATAAATGCCAGATATATGCGGACAAGGTGCATGTTCCTCCAGTTCCTCTAAATGTTCTGACTGCGCCTTGGCCGTTTGCAATGTGGGGCATAGACATGATCGGTGAGATTAAACCAACGGCATCCAATGGGCATCGCTTCATTCTGGTGGCGATTGACTACTTCACGTAGTGGGTTGAGGCAGCTTCCTACGCTACGGTAACCAAGACTGTTGTGGCACGGTTTATTCGGCACAATCTGATCTGTCGATACGGCGTCCCTGAGAGGATCATTACAGACAACGGTACCAATCTAAATAACAAGATGATCACTGAGCTCTGCGAGCAGTTTAAGATACAGCACCACAACTCTTCTCCTTACAGACCGAAGATGAATGGGGCTGTAGAAGCAGCAAATAAAAATATCAAGAAAATCGTGCAGAAGATGACAGTGACTTACAAAGATTGGCACGAGATGTTACCGTTCGCTCTACATGGGTACCGTACCTCAGCCAGGACGTCAAGCGGGGCAACTCCTTTCTCCTTTGTCTACGGTATGGAGGCAGTCTTACCGATTGAAGTGCAAATACCCTCTCTCCAGATAATGAAGGATGTAGATCTGAACGAAGATGATTGGATCCAGACACGACTTGATCAGCTAAACCTTATTGATGAAAAAAGACTGGCTGCTATCTGTCACGGTCAGACGTATCAGAAACGGATGATCAGGGCATTTAACAAAAAGGTCAGACCACAAGAATATCAAGTTGGGGATCTAGTAATCAAGCGAATTATCCTTCCTCAGAGTGATCCAAGGGGCAAATGGACCCCTACGTACAAAGGGCCATTTGTGGTTAAGCATGTGTTCTCAGGAGGAGCCATGATTCTAACCAACATGGATGGTGACGACCTTCCTCACCCCGCTAATGCAGACATAGTAAAAAGATACTACGCATAATAAAGACCCGCTAGACTGACATGTCTAGGCAAAAATTAGGGCTTCCCGGCGAACCAAAAGGGTTCGGGCAAAATGAAGGGATGAAATGAAAAAAAAATTTGTACACCCGGCAAGTCGAAAACCTGAAAAGGCGGCTTGGGCAAAAATGGGTATCCCGGTGGACTGAAAACCCGAAAGGGCGGTCCAGGAAAAAGTTAGGGATAAAGCGTAATACTATGTCTCATTGGATCACTTTGCATCCAGAATCCGGTATCTACATCAAGTTCAGACGGCATCGATCAATCAGCTTCATCCTCGACTAGGTCATCAAGTGATGAGACGCTCAGAGATATAAAGGAAATAGCAGAGTTGAAACCCAGTGGGATCATTCATTTCACACAACTGTTTTATTTTGTACAAACTTGTATAAATTCTTTTGTTCGGCGGCGTTCTCTTACTAGGACGTCAGCCTCTTGTACATAAACGCCTATTTTACAGGCAAATTCAAAAATCAATACAAATTCACTTTTTAGCTAAAATTGCCAATTGTTTTTCCTTTTTTCTGTTTTGTTTTGCGAAGAACGTCCAAGGTTCAATTTGTGATATATGCATTGACAATAATTTGCTAACTCATGAATATTTACATACAAAACAAAGGATTAATTACAGGTAACATTAGAAGCAGGGGCAATAAAGAGTTGTCTAAGCAATCTAATTGTTCTGTCCTCCAAGGTATCAAGGTAGTTTCAGCTGAAGAACATAACCAGATATCTTAATTCCCCAGAGAGTGAGCCAGCAAGTCAGTGCACTCTCCCCAAGCAAAACTATTATCAGCCTTAAGGAAGTTGGGTATCCTCCAGCAGATCTCAACATTCCCCAGCAATATACATGCATTCCTACCAAGCATCCCCGACAGTCTTGGCCTAAAGATTGTTCCCCGGTGGCATATCAGACATTCAGTGGAGTCACTTCCCCGATACAGTTCAAAACTTCCCCAGGAGAGTCCAATCCAGTTTCCCCAGGAGAAGTTAGAGTCCATCTCCCCAAGCAGTAAGCTTATCCCCAGTAAATTCTGGAATCTTATCCCATAGAGCACGAACGCGTCCCCTGGCTTTATTAAAAGAGTTATTTCCCTACCAGGATATAACTGGGTTATCCTCAGCCAAAAGCCACGGAAAGATCGTCCTCGGCGAAGTCTTCTTATCCCTAGCGAAGTCTATTAACACTTCCAACCCAACAATGGTATCCCCAGCGAAGTTACCATCAATATTTCAGCAAAGTACCTCTCTCCCCACAGAGTATTGTTCCCCAGCAAGGTAGCTAAAGTATCCTCTCCCCGCAGAGTATTCCATTCGCCAAGTTTATTCCCCAACGGAGTTATCTTCTCCTACCGGTGTTCTTGCAATTATCATCCCCAGCGGAGGCAAAAATCTATTCTTCAACATCAGCCCAGAATATGACTTCCCGGCATCCGTCAAGGATTTATTTTCCTAAGACAAAAACATACATTCATAAATATCACATTTTCATACATTATAGCATGCATATACGCATCATATCTCACAAATCTCATTTATGTTGAGAACAGCATTGCTTGATCCATATCATGCATCGCATTTGACTGACCTTTACCTTTCAGGAAAGATCCAGTTAAGTTCTCAGCTATATTCAAGACCTTGACCGGTTCAGTTGAATCGACCCTAAGATTTTCCTGATGCTTATCCTGTCAAAGGCCTTCTCTGGTTCAGTCAGATCGACCCTAAGATCTCCCTGTTTCTTATCCAGTTGAAGATTTCAAGACCTAGACCGGTTCAGTTAAATCGACCCTAAGATTTTTCTGTTTCTTATCCAGTCAAAGGCCTTCTCTGGTTCAGTCAGATCTACCCTAAGATCTCCCTGTTTCTTATCCAGTTGAAGATTTCAAGACCTAGACCGGTTCAGTTAAATCGACCCTAAGATTTTCCTGTTTCTTATCCAGTCAAAGGCCTTCTCTAGTCCAGCTAAATCGACCCCTAACAGATTTTCCTAATAAGGACTCAGTAGAAGACATCCAAGATTCTCTCGGCGTTACTGTTGAGGTTGAAGTCGCCCAAGATTCTCTCAGCGTTACTGTTGAGGTAGTAATCGTCTCCAGATTCTCTTAGCGTTCCTGTTGAGGTAGTAATCGTCCCCAGATTCTCTCAGCGTTCCTGTTGAGGTAGTAATCGTCCCCAGATTCTCTCAGCGTTCCTGTTGAGGTAGTAATCGTCCCCAGATTCTCTCAGCGTTCCTGTTGAGGTAGTAATCATCCAAGGTTCTCTCACCGTTCCTGTTGAGGTAGTAACCATCCCTGGTTCATTCATGACATTTTGAAGCTCCAGAGCCAGTTCCTGTAACCAGTCAGGGCATCTACACAAAGAGTTTGAAGACCAGCTCCTGTAACAGGCCAGGTAATCATTTTCTTTTTCAGGTACGCAAATTCTCGCTAAGGAATCTCTTACGCGATCAAAATCCAGATGGCATCTATAAGCCCATCCACCTTCCATCACCTCTCAGCATGGCATCTATAAGCCCATCATCCTATCCATCAATCTCCAAATGGCATCTATAAGCCCATTCCACCATCACACTACTATGTGAGCGCAAATTTCTGGGCACTCTAGTGTTCAATCATCTTCCACCTTCGGATTACGAAAGGCACGTCAGCCAATCTGCATCCTCAGGTCTAAGAAGATTGAACAGGGGCAACTTTTGTACCCCTAAATTTGCCCTCCCATATTCTTCAAGAATTGCAAAGAGCATGCTTCAAAATCTCCCCAAGGGTTGCACAGTTCAAGGGCCTCCCAACAGTCAAAAATTAGGGTTTTGGGTCTGGCAAAGCAATTGAAGTTTCCAAGGGCCCAATCAATTCCCACATGCCTATAAACATGGTCAAGCATCCTCATACCAAGTTTCAAGACTTACAGCACAAAATTGCACAGTCAAAAACCCTAATTGCCCTACAGTCAACTGCAGGGGCAAAATGGTCATTTGACAGTCAAAAGTCCAAATTTTTGGTCAACATCTCATTTTGAAGTCACAAACATCATTTGATCAATTCTTGATCATGATTCTCAAAGAATGGCTCAAAAAAGTCTCAAGATGCAAAAGTTTCCATATTTGGACAGTTGAAAAAGTCAACTATAACTTGACCAAGGCATAACTTCCACATGGTTTATCAGAAAAATTCCATCCAAAGCTCATTTTGAAGAGAAAGACATTTCCTACAACTCCTCTTCACACTTCAAGTCCAAGAAATGCTCTCACAAAAAGTTATCAATTTCAACATTATAGGTCATTTTATAAAGTCAACAAAAAGGGACTTAAAGGTAAAGGCCATAACTTGAGATTGGTAAATCAAAATGACATGGGACCAAAGGCATTGGTTAGAGGACTTCAAGACCTTTCCAAAATGTCCAAGAACATGATCAAAGCTTAAAAATTGAGCAAGATATGCCTTGTGGAAGTTGGGAAATTTTTGGGTATTTTGAAAAGTCAACTTTGCTTCAAATGCCTTAAAATTGTTAATGGGCCACATTTTCTTCCAAGATTCATCATCCAAAGCATATGCACGACCATTTGGCCCAAAGGGGATTTATTCATCATTTTTATTTATTTATTTGAATTTTTAATTACAATTAATTCATTTAAATTAAATAAAATATGGAAAAATACTAAACCAAAGTTTTTAAATCTTTTTGTGCAAGATAAACTCTTCTTAAAGGCTCAAGATTCGTGCATAATCAAAATTGGAAGGTTTTGCCATGATTGGAATCAAAAACATGTGAAAAAAGATTTGGAAGATATGCCATGAAAATCAAATATTGTTTTCATCAATGCAAGGATTTGTGGACTCAAAATTTAACCCTAATACATTCCATACATAAGCAAGATGCAAACCTAATGCCAAAAGACCTCTAAGCTGCGCCCAAAAGCCATAAACAATTTTGCATTTTTTCAAGAAAATTCCAAAACTGAAAACTTGGTTCTAAGGCGTTTCAAGGCAAAATAACTGTTCCATTGCCTTCCTGAGACATCAAGGAAGCTTCCTGGATCAAAATCATAAGCTCTAACACCAAGAAACGGTAGAACCATGTCACACTTTTCATGAAAATATGCATACTCGTGTTTTGATTTATAGGACGTATTCATACATTCTAACGCTTGTTTTATACTAATATGAACTCAACGAAACTCATGGCATCATTGAATTGAATTAACACTGCTTGTACAGAGAATTGCCATTGTTGTCTTTTAGGGTTGCAGGGGTTTCAAATTGGGGCTTCCTTATTCTGGAACAATTGAGACTTGAGACCTACACCATTGAACTCAGCATGCTTGGACGATCCAGAATCACTAGTCGCGCCCTTTTTATTTTTGCTTAATTCCTATTCGCTATTTTCTGTATTTCAGATTGTGGGGGTTTAAAACCCCCGCTATCTAGTTTGTTTTTTTCAGGCAAAATAAAGAAGAGAGGAAGAAGATGCTTATGTGTCTTGACGTGAGAGGACAATTCCAGTTTTAGCGCGTTTTTTTGAATTACAGCATTAGCGTGTTTGTTTGTTATATATTAATTGTTACCCATTATGTTAACAAAGTAATACAACAGCTCAGTTGGCAGGCACGTGAATTGGTAAGCAACGGGACCTGGGTTCGATTCCCAGGTCCCCCTCTTTGTTTCAATATTTTTTCTTTCAATGTAATCCTATGCAGCTGGCTTCCTGAAGATCACCATACACCCACCATCCAGGCTTGCCACTTGGCCAATAGTCTCAATCCAATGGTCCAGATCCAAAGCCTATGGTATGTCTCGGTCAATGAATGTACACGCTTCCAGGAAAGTCAACAAGGGCCTCCAATATTGGGCCAGAATTGCTGGATCACACCTCCAGTTTGGGGACAGTACCCCCCATGGGTTTGCTTTTTCATTCTTTTTCATATTTTTCTATTTTTATTTGTTTTGTTTAATTTTTATTTAAATCTTTAAATTAATTTATTTTCATAAAATATAAAAATAATATAAAAACCAGAAAAGGCAAAAACAAAAACATATTTTATTTTAATATCTTTGTAAATAAATCTTGTTAATTAATTTAGTTCTTTAATTCTAGGATTAATTTTGACATTTTTTTATAGAAACTTAAAAATTATAGAATTAGGGTTTTAATTACTTTTATCTTTTTCTTTTCTTTCACCATATTAATTATTATTATATATTTTGGTAAATAAAATTGTATTAATTAATTAGGTTAATGTTAGATTAAATTTTAATGCTTTTCTTAATAAACTAAAAATAACTAGAATTAGGTTTTAAATTTCATAATCTTCTCATTAAAATTCCATAAATGCCAAAACTCAAAAATCTTTTCTTTTTATTTTTATTTAATTAATTTGTTAAATCGTAATTTAATTTCATTAAAAAAAGGTCCAACGCCCTCGCTTTCGATTTTTATTCTCTTCGCATTTTTTTATTTCCTTTCTTATAATATTTGTGTAATTCTCCCAAAGCCGTGTAAATTATACATTTATATTTCTCGCACTTTGCTTTATTTTATGTCAAATCGGGTCCTGGATTTAATTTGGCGATGTGGACCCGCGTCTTTGTAATAATTTAGGAACTTTATACTTCTCGCAACTTTTTAACTGCTAATAAATTGCATGCAAGAATGAATGTTAAAATAAAAGCAACGCGTAGATCACCCATGACATGAACAAGACAAAATATCTGAAAATGACACACAAATCACACACCACCCCTAGGGTACGCCTCACTGTTGCCTTACCTCTCGAAAGGTGATCGTCGAGTAGAGGATGTCTTAGTAAGTCCTCATGATCTGGGAACCTGGCATGAGGGTAGCTTCTAAGGTATCTTCCTATTGCTCTGGTGATCACCATGCCCCGAACATTCGAATTGACCCGAACACCTCCACCGGTGGTGCTACCTACCTCTCAATGGTGGGATGGCACTACTTTAAAGGACATTTACACAGACGAATTCCTTATGGTAGGTAGACGACTCTAGATACTTGCTCTAATTTCAAAACAAAAATCAAAAATACTTTTCACACTGACACCTTTTTCAAAAAGCTTTCGAAAGAAACTTTTCAAACACTCTCGAGGACTGATACAAGAGTCGAACTGAAATTTTCAAAGAAACCTTTTTAAAACTCATAATTGAAAAGCAAACAAACAATTTTGAAAACACAAATGAGCAAGTATCTAAGAGCCCATGGATAACCATGGATAGAAAGGGTGCTAACACCTTCCCTTTCTATAATCTACCTCCCGAACCGAGAGCAATCTCTATAAGGAATTTTTCTGTGCTTTTGTCCTTTCCATTTGGAGAAAATAAAAGACGGTGGCGACTCTTGCTTCCGCGACATTTCGCGAACCAGCATTAAACAGTCAGTTCCAGATCCACCGATCACATCGGGCATGTCTTTGTAGGACCAGGCAAAGATCTCCACATAATCATGTAGCATCTAAGTTAACCGTTGTTTTACGCTGAGCTCCAGATTGGCACCAATCTTAAACTCCTTTCGGTCTGTCTCAGTACCCAGATTTATCGTTTCCACTGGCTCTTCATGTGGTTGAATTTCCCTCTCTTCCTAGAGTAACAGTCTTGCAAGCTCGCCAGGCACTTCGCAATCATCTTCACCTTCGTCTTCGGCTAAGTTGATCGGATTTTCGAAGTCATAACTGGCAGTAGCAGAGTCGTTACCAGTGAGATCCAGAGTGGATTGAAACCTGTATAAGTGAGTGTGTGTAAATACATTTGTTTTGCAATATATAAGGAAGGAAAGAAAGAAAGAAAGGGAGCACAAGATTTGAAACGCGAAAAAACGTCCAAGGTCTTTATTCATGATATATGGAAATGACAGTTATAAGCCCTCACAAATGAAGCCAACGGTGCCCCGGGTAAGACACCGGGCCATAAGGTTTCAGTTTATTGTTTATTACAAATTAGAAAAACAAAGGAATTCATTATTACGTAACAAAAGTAACAGGTGTATGATCTTTCGCGGTCCAATTGTTCAATCCACCGTCAGTCGTCGGGTAGATCCAGCTATCGAACTCTGATTCCTCCACTTCGTCTTCATCCCCAATAGCATTCACTCCTGGATTGGTGATGAGCACAGGAGGTCTTCCGATCCTAGCTTTGCGCACAACCCTCTGAGCCTCTGCAGTAAAACCCAGTCCAAACTTGTCAGTTTTAGGAGTGAAATCAGGGAGCCTGCCCCAGTTAGCACATTCACCTTTCTCGATTACAGCCCGGGCATCCTTCAAGGAGGCCATCTTCAAAGGAGAACCCTCTTCAGTCACCGCTTCTGCTGCTGCCAATGTTGGAGGTACCTCTTCGAAATGCTGAAAGGGGGTTTCAATAAACTCCCCGTCCATCTCGATATACCGGAAGGAATTCAGATGACTAACCATGTATTCTTCCTCCCCCTGCACATTGACAATCTTCCCTCTGACAGGGTACTTGAGCTTCTGGTGTAGAGTGGATGTCACTGCCCCAGCTTTGTGAATCCAAGGTCGACCCAGCAAACAGGAATAAGATGGACGAATATCCATCACATAGAACGTTGAGTCAAATACTTAAGAACCCACACGAATCGGGATGTCTACCTCACCATGCACCATCCTCTTAGAACCGTCGAAGGCTCTAACAATGATGTTACTAGGCTTCAATTCCAGGCCCTCACAATCCAACCGGTCTAAGGCCTTCTTGGGTAATACATTCAGGGAAGAACCGGTGTCCACCAACACGTGAGCAAGAGTAGTGCCCCTACATTCTATAGAGACATGCAGGGCATCATTGTGGTTCTTTCCCTTGGCGGTAAGGTCAGTATCCGAGAAACCCAAACCATTGTCGGCTGTCAAATTGGCTACGCAATCAGTAAACTGGTCTGCAGATGTCTCATGTGGCACATGGGCCGTCTTCAAAAATGAAATCAGGGCCTTAGCATGGGCCTCTGAGCACAGCAGTAATGAGAGCATAGAGATCTTGGAGGGGGTATGCCCCAGCTGTTCAACGACATTGAAGTCGCTCTTCTTGATTATCTTAAGAATTTCCTCCATCTCTTGCTGGGAGGCTTCAACATTCACAGACTTTGGTGCCTCCATCTGGGCAGGCTCATCATCAATCCCTTTGCCCCGAGTATTAGATGACTCGGCAGCAGGGGAAGCAACTCGATTAGAAGTAGAAACAGGCGCACTTGCAGGTGTAATTATGAGAGGTCTTCGAATAGCTGGTGGCGCAATGTCAGGCGAGAAGAGCCTGCCACTACGGGTTACTTTGGCGGGACCAGTGATATTGCTGATGCTGGTACCGGTGTTGAACTCTTGCTTTATTCCAAGTACATATACATCTGCCCCATAGTGCCATGGGACAGCCTTGTCAGATTCATAGGGGAGGGGCCCCGGAACAGTAATAATAATGGGTGAAACAGACATGATTTTAACTGGCTTCCTCGGGGGAGCCTTGATTGGATTGTTGAAAATTGTAACGACATATACTTCTTCAGCGGGAACACAAGGAACAGCGGTCTTCTTGAACATAATCTCTTTGCTGTCCATCAGGCTTTGGATGCCTAACTTCAGCAACGAACAAACAGCAGGGGTAACAACACACAGAAGGCAACCCTTGCTACAACCCGGAAATAAACCGGCCAGCAACAGGTTCCTCTTAACAGTCAATAGAGGAGTGGCTACATCATTCACAGAAACTGCATACAAGTCTTCATCAACAGCATTTAATCCATGCTGGGGCATAGGAGCAATCACAACATTTGGCCTCTCAGGTGCCTCAAACTGTATCTCCTTCGCATCGATAAGGTCTTGACCTTATTTCTCAGGGCCCAGCAATCATCAGTAGAATGCCCCGGGCTATCGGAGTGATAAGCACAGCGGGCATTTGGGTTATACTTAGGAGAGGTAGTGTTCACAACCTTCGGGGCCTCTCTGACGGTCACCAAGTTGGTTGATAGCAGATGTGGCAAGATTTGTGACAAGGTCATACTCAGCCGAGTGAATTCTCTTCTGGGTCTCTCAGCCCTTTGTTGGTTGGGTTGCCGAGGAGCGGCAGCAGGCTTAGCAATAACCACCGCATTGACAGCTTGGCGGCGTTCTGGTTTGTCTTGCCTCCTAGGCCCATACACGGCACTGGCCTCCTTCTTAAAAGGTTTCTTCTCAGCACTTGAGGACGCACCTTTCTGAATCTTTCCTGACTTCATACCGGCCTCTATTCTTTCCCCAGTCAGAATAAGGTCTGTGAACCCTGCAGATGAATTGCCGATAAGATGATTAAAGAACGGCCCTGATAGGGTCCCCAAGAACATATCTACCAATTCGCGGTCAGTTAATGGTGGCTGCACCCTGCCAGCCAGGTCCCTCCACTTCTGCGCATACTCTTTAAAACCTTCTCCCGATCCTAGCGACATGCCCTGGAGTTGGGTACGCATAGGAGCGAGGTCGGCATTATATTGATACTGCTTGTAAAAAGCAGTAGCCAACTCCTCCCAGTTACGAACCTTGGTTCCATCCAGCTGATAGAACCATTCGAGATGAGTCCCTGAAAGACTCTCCTGGAAGAAGTGGATCCACAAGTTCTTGTCCACTGTATACGGCTGAATCTTCCGCACATAAGATCTGAGATGTAATTTAGGGCAGGACGCCCCGTCATACTTTGCGAAAGATGGTGCTTTAAACTTGTGCGGGATGATCACACCAAAAGATAAACCCAAGTCTCCGAAATCCAACCCAGGCACTTGTTGAATTTCCATGGCATTCAGACGGTCTTCCAACTGCTTGTATCTATCTTCAGCTGGAGGATATTGTTCCTCATTAAAATCAGTCTCATTGTCAGAGACCATCGGACTTGGAGCCCTTCCCCCCTGGGGACTGTCTTTGCCTACAGAAGAACCAGCTTCCTCATTCTGCAGTGTGTTACCAAACCTCCGGCCCTTGTTGAATAGAATAGTTCTCTTCTTCTTCTTCTTGACCAGCAGAGCCTTCAGCTCCTCTTGACCTTGAGCCAAACCCATGATCAGCTCTTGAAATTGTGTGTTCTGAGCCTGAAGGGCCTTGATAGACTGCTCGGTAGACGATTCAGGGTTCATAATGCTGAAATAAACAGCGAAGAACATTAAGCAACCTGAAAAGAAGAGTACCTGTGATGCACATGATGAATGGAATGCGTATGATTTATGTTTTCAAAGACAATCGGGAATCAACTTTGTAAACAAAAAGGAACACACTTCATTAGATTCGACTTTAAAATTTAAATTGTTCAACAGGTTGCCCTTAGGCGTTACATAAAATGAAAATACTGAAAAGGGAAATAAAACTGTAAAAGAAAATCCAAAGTTCATCATTGATCCCATGGTCTCCTCCTCTCAGTACGGATGTAGTCATTCAGAGCTCGCTCATTCTCCAACTGCTTTGTCAGCTTCTGGATCTTCCATTCCTGCTCGTTGAACTTTTCCCGATAAGAATCCCGTTCTTCTCGCAGTTGCGCCCAAGACCTCTTTAGTGTATCATAATCAGTAGGTATCTGAGGAGGGAGGACAGTTGGAGGAGCCCCGTCTTTATCAGGATACTCAAGAATGATGGGTCTGACAGCTTCATATGGCATACCTAACTTCTGAGCACGGATGGGGACCCATTTGGAGTAGGCTTCCATAGGTAGAGAAGTCTTTGGTCCCAACTCTTGTGGGTCAGCTTTATGAATTATGTCCCAAGCTTTGATGAATCTACGGCGTAGCTCATCACTATCTTTCTGAAACTCAAAACTGATGTGAGGCACCAGCATCTCATGAGGTCCTGCTCTTCTGGCTCTTCCAAACTGACGGAGAGCTAAACATGGATTATAAGAGATTCCACCCTGAGTGCCAATCAATGGAACATTAGAATATTCTCCGCAGCGATCAATAACAGCCACCTCATCTAAACCTCTGAGAGTCCAAATGATGTCATTATCAGTGAGAGACATTAACCTCTGAGCCCAACCTCTTCCTTCTTGGTTCTTTAGCACGAACTTGGGGAGGTGCGAAATAAACCACCTCACCAACAAAGGAGTACAACACCACAGAGTTCCTCGTCTTCGGACAGTACGAGCATAGAGTTGTTGCAGGACATCACCCAAGAGAGTGGGTACAGGGTTCCGAGACATGAAGATCCTTATGGAAGTGACGTTAATGAAGTTATCAGGATTAGGAAACAAGACTAGACCATAGATTAAGAGAACCAGGATGTCTTCATACGCCCTAAAGTCCAGGTCATTCTAGAAACTGTTAGCCTTACCAATCAGAAACTTGGCCAAGAAACCCTTAACTTTGCTTCTAGTCACCCAGTTGTCCATTACTTCTTGGTGGGTCAAGGGAAGAGCTGCAGCAACCTCCTCAAGCCTAAGAGTCTTTTCCCAACCAGTGAAGGGAGTCTGATCCAAGACAGGGATGCCAAGCAAATCAGAGAACTCTTCCAGGGTAGGGACCAGCTGGAAGTCTTGAAAGGTGAAACACTGGTACAGAGGGTCATAGAACTGGGTCAGGACACTCATCAGCTGTTGGTCCCACTTTGCCGTGACTAAACTGAGAAGAGAACCATGCCTCTGGATGAAGGAAGTAGTATTTGGAATTCTGCTAACCAACTCTTCAAGTAACTCAGGTGGGGGAACAAAATTGAACCGGATAGTATTCCTTCGCATAGGCATCATGATGTCCTACAAAACAGAGCAAAGGTGAAACCTTCTTGTCTTTGAAATGGTCAGTCCTTATGCAGGATGCATGCAATGTTTATGATGGCATGATGTTATGATAAAACACACCACAAATATTCACAAAGGCAAACATGATAAGGCACACAAGTCACACAAGACAAGCCCTTAGAGTTTAGGCCAGCATGGGGTCTAGGTATTACCCTCTTTCAGTTTGTTGGTTAAGACCTGTCCTATCAAAAGTAACAGGGTTCTTAGAGGATCCCAATATCACTGACTACCCTCAATCGGTCATAACTCCAGCATCGCAATCTTTTCTTGCGGCCAGAACCATCACGAGAGTTTAGCCTCAATGGGCGTAGCATACTGCTACTGTTCTATTGGCCAAGTTGGGTCATTTAAGGTTCTAAGGTCGGTTGGTGCTTAATGACTCCTCAGAAGACCCATATTCTCCTCGTTGCGACACAAGGGATATCGGTACAGACCAAGGTGCCACACCAATGTAGCCACTGCTTCACCCATGTCGGTCTACGCCGGACAGGTCCCTCACAGCTTATGCTACTTAACAGGGTATCCCCAGATCCGGGTTAGGATCTATGTAACTCCGATGCAGCCCACAATAATAAAGCAAACAGTTCAGACAATTGAAAACACAAGTGATCTTAGTCCTAAGGTACACCTCACTTTATAATAATCACCAGCAGAGTCGCCAGTTCTGTGATCGGTGGATCTGGAACTGACTGTTTAAAGCTGGTTCGCGGAATGTCGCGGAAGCAAGAGTCGCCACCGTCTTTTATTTTCTCCAACATGGACAGGACAAAAGCACGGCAAAATTCCTTATGAGATAGTTTCTCGGTTCGGGAGGTAGATTTATAGAAAGGGAAGGTGTTAGCACCCTTTCTATCCATGGTTATCCATGGGCTATTAGATACTTGCTCATTTGTGTTTTCAAAATGTTTGCTTTTCAAAGTGTGAGTGGGTTTGAAAAAGTTCCGTTTAAAGATTTCAGTTTGACTCTTGTATCAGTCCTCAAGAGTGTTTGAAAAATTGTTTTGAAAGCTTTTTGAAAAGTGTCAGTGTGAAAATAGTTTTGATTGTTTTTTTAGAGAGCAAGTATCTACGAGTCATCCAGCTACCCTAAGGAATTAAGCTGTGTAGAAGTCCTTAAGGTAGTGCCATCCCACCATTGAGAGGTAGGTAGCACCACCGTTGGAGGTGTTCGGGTCAATTCGTTTGTTAGGGACAGTGTGGTCACCAGAGCAACAGTAGGACACCTTAGAAGCTACCCTTATGCCATGGGTAATGGACATAAGGACTTACTAAAACGTCCTATACTCGACGACCACGTTTCGAGGGGCAAGGCAACAGTGAGGCGTACCCTAAGAGTGGTGTGTGAATTGTGTATTGTTTTCAGTTATGTTTTATCTTGTCATGCATTTGGTGAGCTACGCTTTGATTTTATTTGGGCCATTCATTCTTTCATGCAAAATTTAATAGTTTTAAGGGTGCGGAAATTAAAGTGCGGAAAATAAAGTCCTACGCTATTACAAGGCGCGGGTCTATACATCGCCAAATTAACAAAGACCCGTTTTTTTTAATAAAATGCGGAAAGTAAATAAATTTCCTAATTACTATTACAAAGCTTGAGCAATTACATAATATTTAAAACGGAAAATAAGGACAAACGCGCGAAAAGAAATTAGAATCGAATGTTCGAGGGCGTTGGACCCTTTAAAGAAATTAAATGAAATTAAGAATTAGTTAATTATTGAATAAGAAAAGGAATGTTTTTTATGGTTTTTGGTATTTATGAAATAAAGAAAATTAAAATTAAAAGAAACCCTAATTCTAAATATTTTTAATTATTAAAGAAAAAATATTAAAGTTTTAACCTAATTTATACTAATTATTTAATTACATGGGTATTTACAAAATAAATTAATAATTAATAATAATGATAATAAGAAAAAAAATATTTATTAAAAGAAAAGATAAAAAATGCTAAAAAACCTAATTTCTATGTATTTTAGTTATTTAAGAAAAGATTAAAATTGAAAACCTAATTTTACTAAATTAATGGTTTAAAGATTTATTTACAAAAATATTAATGAAATTAATGTTAATAACAATAAAAACATTTTTTGATTTTTTTATATTTATTACTGTGAAAATTAATTTGTGGAATTTAAAGACAATAATTAAAAATAATTAAAAGAATAAAAGGAAAAAGAAATAAAAAACTAAAAAAAATGGAGCAAACCATGGGGGTATCTGACCCAATTGGAGGTTAATTGTGAGTAATTTGGCCCATTGAATCAGGCCCTTTTTGACTTTCCAGCGCTTGCGTGCAGAGTGGTTGACTAATGTGCATGGTGGAATTCATGTGATGGCCATCAGATTGAGGCTCTTGTACACTTGGCAGGTTTGGACGTGGGGTTGCATGATGGACCCTGGGAGAGGCGCTACACAGAAGCACGTTATGGAAAAAATTATGAAACATAATAGGGGACTTGGGAATCGAACCCAGGTCCCAGTACCTGCAAGCCAGCGCATCAACCATCCAAGCTATTGAGTCTCTTTGTTATTATTATGGGACATGAGTAATATATGAGAAAACAAACGCTATTGGTATAAAAACAAAAATCACGCGCGAATATTCAAACTACCCAGTCCTGTCCAGACACGCATGCATCATCTTCATCTTTTTTCCTGTAACTAAAAGCAAATAGCGGGGGTTTTAAACCCCCACTAAACCAGACCTGCAATAATAGCGATTAGACGATAGTCAAAAATAAAAAGGGCGCGAGGTGTGGATTCCATTCGTTTGGAGGTCCTGATTTCATTGGCATAGGTTTGGTTGGCCAATTTTTCCAGACGTGAAAACCCCTAAATCAAAGCTTCTGAAACCCTAGAGGACGTCCATGGTGAATTCCTATTTAGGCAGCCATTCTTCAATTGGATGGTACCGTTAGCTTCAGAATGTTCATGTTAGCGTAAATCAACATTTAAAACGTATGAAAAATGCATGTAAATTCAAACACGAATATGAAAAAATTTATGAACAGGGTGATGTCGTTCTACCACTTCTTTGAGTATGGAGGTCCGGTTTTGATTGGAATCGTTTCCTGGATGTCTTAGCAAGCTTTTGGAATGGTTTTCAAGCTTTGAAACGTGCAGTAGATATGAAAACAGTTTCAAGGTTTTTTGTGAAAAAATGCAATGTGGTTCTTTGATTCCTGCGCAGCTTCTGTGTATGTGAGCATTAGGTTAGCTTTTGCTTATGTATTTGAATAGAACTAGGTTAACAAAACAACCCATAATCCATGCATTGATGATTTGGATATTTGGTTTTCAATGATATCAAATTCAATCTTTTTGCCATGAAACTAATGCCAATCATGTAGAATCTTTCCCTTTTGAGTGATGCACGAAATATTTGATTCATAATGGATGAAATCTCTGCACAAAAAGATTTGAAAGGTATTATTTGCTATTTTTTCATATTTAATTTTAATTAAGTGAATTAATAATAATAAAAATTCAAATAATTAATCAAAAATGAGAAAATAACTCCCTTGAAGGTCAATGGGTCGTGCATAGCCTTTGGGTGATGATTCATGGAAGAAATTGAGGCCCATTAGCATTTTTGAAGCATTTGAAGCAAAGTTGACTTTTCAAAATTCCCAAAAATTTCCCAACTTCCACAAGGCATATCTTGCTCAATTTTTAAGATTTGATCATGTTCTTAGACATTTTTGAAAGGTATTTAAG
Organism: Vicia faba; assembly: GCA_948472305.1. NCBI lineage: Eukaryota > Viridiplantae > Streptophyta > Magnoliopsida > Fabales > Fabaceae > Vicia > Vicia faba. Next base: position 105,713 of record CATIWC010000821.1, on the reverse strand, counting down.
TGCTCTAACCAATGTCTTTGGTCCCATGTCATTTTGATTTACCAATCTCAAGTTATGGTCTTTGACTTAAAGTGCCTTTTTGTTGACTTTTGAAAATGACCAATAATGTTGAAATTGATAACTTTTTGTGAGAGCATTTCTTGGACTTGGAGTGTGAAGATGAGTTATAGGAAATGTCATTCTCTTCAAAATGAGCTTGGGATGGAATTTTTCTGATAAACCATGTGGAAGTTATGCCTTGGTCAATTTGCAGTTGACTTTTTCAACTGTCCAAAAATAGAAACTTTTGCATCTTGAGACTTTTTGAGCCATGCCTTGAGAATCATGATCAAGAATTGATCAAATGATGTTTGTGGCTTCAAAATAAGATGTTGACCCAAAATTTTGACTTTTGACTGTCAAATGACCATTTTGCCCCTGCAGTTGACTGTGAAGCATTTAGGGTTTTTGACTGTGCAGTTTGATGTTGTGAGTCTTGAAACTTGGCATATGAATGATTGACAATGTATATAGGTATGTGGGACTTGATTGGACCCTTGAAAACTTCAATTTCTTTGCAAGAACCAAAACCCTAATTTTTGACTGTTAGGAGGCAGTTGGACTGTGCACCCCTTGGGAGATTTTGAACCTTGACTTGGCCAATTCTTGAAAAATATGGGAGGGCAAATTTTGGGGTACAACATCAAGGATTATTGGAATTTATCTTTGTTCTGTTTTGTAGGATATGGCTTATATCCGCATAAATATTATTCAAGTCAATCTCGTAAGGATTCCACCTCAACTCAAAGAGTTAGTATCAAGGATCCCTGAGAACTCTTCATTCAACGAAAGACAGCATCGCCTCCTAAACTTGGTTACCTCCAACACTGATGAAGATATGATTAAGGTGCTTTTCCAATTCTTTGATCCTCTACACCATTGCTTCACTTTTCCCGATTATCAACTTGTGCCTACTCTAGAAGAATTCTCACAACTCTTGAGGATTCCCATTCTCAATCAACTACCCTTCAACGGTACGAAAAGAGATCCAAAACCTGAGGAGATTGCCCAAGCACTACACTTGTAACAATTTGATATCATAACTAATTGGGAAACAAGGAGTGGTGTCAAAGGTTTATTAGCCAAGTTCTTATTTGAGAAACCTCAAGATTGTTGGAACACCTTGGACTTACAAGATTTTGAAGAAATTATGGCCCTTCTCATCTATGGGATGGTTCTGTTTCCAAACCCTGACCAACTCATAGATGTAAACGCTGTCAAAATTCATGTCTCGCAATCCAGTGCCTACTTTGTTAGGAGATATCCTACATTCTTTTCACTCTCGCACTATGAGGAAGAGAGGTAGCCCCATGTGTTGCACCCCTCTCTTGGCAAGATGGTTTATTTCGCATCTCCCCCGATCTGTGTTGAAGAACGAGCAAGGTTTGAGGTGGTCCCATAGGTTGATGACGCTCAAACATTCAGATGTTCATTGGTGTTTCCGATCCTTGGAGAACGTTACTATCATCGACCGTTGTGGGGAATTCCCTAATGTCCCTTTGCTTGGCATTAGAGTAGGTATCACTTACATCCCTTGCTTGGCCTTATGACAATTTGGTTACGCTCTAAGGGACGGTCCACATAAGATGCTTATCCAAAGAGTGGTATTCGACTACGATAGCAACGATCAAAGCTACCGTCAGAGGTTTATCCGAGCTTGGAGGATGGTAAGCAAAGTGGATAGCAAGACGTTGGGACACAAGAATTCCAATCCCCTCGAGCCTTACCTTAAGTGGGTACGAGCTCGTGCTCAAAAACTTGTGATGCCTTATCCTTCCATCTTACGAGTCATCATGGAACATGTGGTTGAAGGAGATGTCCCGTACACCATCCTCCATCCCGACATGCCTAACTCTATTGAAGACTTGCAAAAAGGTTGGATTCAGCTAAAGGAAGAAAGAGATACTTTCAAAGCTCAATTATACGCTAGCGAGAAGAGGGTCTTGGAGCTTACGAAGCATCTACAAGAAGAGCAAAGTGTGAACGCCTATCTCACGCCGAAGAGGATGCGTTCACTCATTTTATCTTAGAAAGTAATTTTGTAAGCCCAAGAGGCATGATGTAATCCTTTTGAACTAATTAATGAAAAATTGACGTTTGTTCATTCTTTTGTCTATACAAATTCAAATTTCAAAAATCCTTGAAATCATTTGCATATACATTCCATGCATCATAACATGACAGGTTTTCACATAACAGGTTTCCTTATCTTTCTGTTGTTTATTTCACAAGATGGATCTAGAGAAAACTGTGAAGGATCTTCAGGCACAAAACTCTCAATTCCAAGAGACTCTACTGGTCCTAGCCAAGGGGCAGCAAGATATGTTGGCATTGCTGGAAGTTAAGAAGAAACCCAAGAAAAGAGCCCTGGTCAACATGGGTCTAAGGTTCAAAGAGTCGGTTCATCAGATCCCGGTAATGGAAGATTCATCTGAAGAAGACGAGAACCATATTGGTGAGGTTAAGAGTACCCATGCTGACTGTGTTAATGATCAACCGTCTGATGGTGATTATTTTGACGGGCAGTATCCACCCGCCGATGTCAAGTACAAGCAGTTAGAAGATAGATTGAAGGCCGTCGAGATCCAAGCCATCCCCGGTATAGATTTTGATGATTTGGGTTTGATCTCTGGAGTTGTTATTCCCCACAAATTCAAAATACAAGTCTTTGCAAAGTACGATGGAGTTTCCTGTCCAAAACTCCACCTGAAATCTTATGTGCGCAAGATACAGCCGCACATTGCTGATAAGAAACTTTGGGTTCATTTTTTCCAAGAGAGCTTAACCGAGACGCAGTTAGAATGGTTATACCAGTTGGATGGTTCCCGCATCAATACTTGGGAAGACTTAGCTACAGAATTCTACCATCAGTACCAATATAACGTTGACTTGGCGCCAATAAGAGTCCAGTTGCAAGATATGACCATGGTAAAGAATGAAGGATTTAAAGAATATGCACAAAAGTGGAGAGACCTCGCCAGTAGGGTTCAACCACCTTTGACTTATAGGGAGCACATTAACATGTTCATGGGCACTTTATCATATCCATTCTTTAATCTATTGGTTGGTTGCTCTTCTTCTGGTTTCACCGAATTGATCTGAACCGGTGAAACAGTGGAAAGCGGCATTAAAAGTGGAAAGATCTTCATGGCATCTTCCTCCACTTCAAATCCTGTCAAGAAACCTTTTGCTGCAAAAAAGGAAATCAATGCTGTGTACGGGGCAAAGGCCCGTACCAAGAAGAATGATCATTCATCTGTTAATGTTGTTCAAATATCCAATCCAAGACCATCTGCTAATCACCAACGTTTTGAAACTCCAAGAAGACAATTTACGAGGTTAGGCATGTCATTATCTCAAGCCTTACAACACTTGCTAATGGCTAATTTGGTGACATTCACTACAAGAAAATTAGTGTTTAACGACACAAAAATTGCGACAGTTATGTGATAACTGTCGTAATTGACATATAGAGACAGTGTTTACGACAGTTGACACCAACCGTCCCTAATATTTATTTTGCGACGGTATATTTAACCATCTTAATATTATTATTACGACGGTACAACAACCGTCGGCCCCCATTTAACACTTTTAACATTGATTTTTCACCAACAACTAGTCACGACGGTAAAATTAACCGTCCTAAAAGGCATATCACGACGGTAAAGCACCCGTCGCACCCTTAAACCTTTCACGACGGTAAAATTATCCGTCCTAAAATTCATTTCACGACGGTAAAACAACTATCGCACCCAAAACCTTTAAAAATTCTCATGGGCACGACGGTAAAACACCCGTCGCCGTAAAAAAGTTAAAAAGCTCATAAAACATCCATTCACTTTCTACTCCTGCGTTCACTTTTTCTACTCACGGTGCCGTTCATGCCGTTCTTCTTCATACCGAAAGAAACCCCTTGACACCGAAAGGAATCTCTTCAAACCGCTCATCTTCACACCAAAAAACGCACAGCAAGCAGTTTAACATCCTCTGCGTTCATCTCTTCAAACACAGTAAGTTTTATGTATCACTTTTTGCATTGTTCTCATCTCTCTCATTCTCTGCCATTGATTTCAGCATTGGAGATTCACTTGAATCTTATGGTTGAGCTCTTTGTGATGATTGATTTTGAGTTTGAATATATTGAATTGATGTTAGGTTTTCTAATTTGTTGTTTTAGGGTTTTATTTCTTTTTATGATTTTTTAGGTTTTCTAATTTGTTGTTTTAGGGTTTGATTTGATTATTAGATTAAATATGTCGCTGGACCGATTAGAATCGATGAATCCAACAGGTATGAATCCAAAATCAGGCGCTAAGCCCAACACATAGAGTCCATGGCCATATTTTGAACTAAGGCAATTGGACCAACAAAAAAATGGTAGCATCGGCTTAGAAGAGGGAATGAGCAGCGATCCATGTCCAATAGCCCATGGAATTTAGGTTAAGTCCAACAATATCACAATCAGATTCAGCTTTTGTTTCACATTTATTCAGATTTATCACATTACTTGTTAGTTTTTTTATTAACATTGAATTAAAACAAAATGAAAAGAAATATAAGAAAACAGGGAGCACTTATCACATTACTTGTTAGTTTTTTTATTAACATTGAATTAAAACAAAATGAAAAGAAATATAAGAAAACAGGGAGCACAATCGTTTTGGATAATTTTGTATTAGGGTTAATCTTTTGTGTCCATTGGAATTTATGAGAACACATTCTTTCCCTTCCCTCTCTTCAGCAGCGCCACATACACCTCTATACAACCTTCCTCCCACTGCTTAACCTTCAATCTGTAGCCTAAAGCCACCACAGGTCTCACCTATTATCCGGTGAAGCATCGCTTGTCTCCACATCGTTCAACTATTTTCACCAAACGTCTTCCACATCTCACTCTCACCTCCTCTTTGTTCCGTTTGTTCGGTTAAAGTTTTTCTCTTATCCCTTAAATCTTTATTTTCCATTAATTCCAGCTGCAATTATGTTTTCTTATTTCTATTTCTTTTACCCTCTTTGTTTTACAAAGAGTTTTAAATATTGTTTTTGTAAAAGATTTTATTTGAAAATGGATTTTCAATATCATCTAATTCTCCCCTCTCCCTCTTGTATTTGGAGCCTCATGTCCAACAAATGTTTTATTAAATCTTATAAAAGAGCAACAAACAATTATAAAATGGCATGAAAATATGAACATAAAATATTACAATAATCAAGGTTCGATCAAAACAAGCTTTGGCCCTTTTTTAATTCTTTTTTATTCTTAGAAATTGGTTTAGTTAATGAGAGTAGTGTTGGCTCACTTGGTCTTGCATGAGTTTGTGGTCACACCTCAATTGGTATTGTCTAAATTAGTGGTAGATTCTTAGTTTGTGTTGTCAGACTTGGTGGTGCAGGCTCACTTGGTGTTTCCTAACATGAAGGTGTTAGCTCATTTGATGTTGTGTGGTTTTATGTTGACCCACTTAGTTAAGTTTGTGTAAAGGCACAATGCATCCGAGGTTTTGACATAGTTGATATTAGATCTATGTATACTCAATGAGAAGTATCAATATTGCAATATTAAACAAAGTTCTTGTCTTAAAACTTATCAATATTTAGTAGCAGAATCACACAGGAACGTAAACAACACAATGCATATGATTAAAACAGACAGAACACTAGTGTAAAGGCAGAGGAAACTAAGTAATAAAACCAATAAAGACAATGTTCACATGATCTTATTTTACTAAATAATAAAAGCATTAAACATTCAAAATTCTACTAAGAACTATTGGTAGTTAAAATAATTTTCACAAATTCCTTCCTCAATTCAAGAGTATCCATAGTGAAAAAGCAATCCAGTAGATTATTGTCTTTGGTGATAAGCATGGCAGCCCTTACCACATCTATAGCTGACAAAACTTCAATTTCTTTTTAAATCCTATAATTTGCTGCTGCTGAAACAAGATAAGAAAACATACTCGAATCGATGCAAATTATATTGAAAACGAAAATCCTATAAGAATCCGAAAAGCATTAACGTACCGTATAGTGTAATAGGTAAACATGTGAATGTTGAATATAATGATTAAAGTTGAATATAATGAATGTTGAATACATCTTCTGCCAACTACTAGGACATATTGATTTGTTTAGCTCTGATATTGCTGAGATTAGTTAGTTGTAAATTAATATATATATATATATATATATATATATATATATATATATATATATATATATATATATATATATATATATATATATATATATATATATCAATGCTGATTTTGGTTGCTGTAATGTATAGCTACTATGGCTTAAGGGGAGTTATAGTTATAGTTGTGTATGATATAGGGGTTTATATAGTGCTTGTGAGGTTTTACAGTATACCATGTGGGATGAGTTGTATAAAGAAGTAATGGACAAAATGTATAATAATTATAAATTATGAAATGGTACAATAGGAGAGATTGAGGAAATGAAGCAACATGTGAAAGAGTGAGTTTTAGCTGGCAGATGAAAACCTTGAAATATGTTTAGGTTTTTTGGATGCTTGTGAGGGCAAGTCACAATATCACTGACATCAATCTATTTCATATCTCAAAAATTAACATATTACTGAAAGTGAAAAATATTTCCAAAACCATGTTAGATGTAGGTAAAATGTATTTTTCATTTAAAATACTTTTTTAAAATAAAAAATATTAAAAGAAAATATAAGATATATATATGTTAGTCTAAATCCTGGATTACATAGAAGAATCGCTAACCATCTTGGTTTTGGTTTTGGTTTTGAAAGAGAAGAGTGTGTGTAATATATGCCTACTGTGTGTAATATATATTTTATGCCTACTGTGTGTAATATATATTTTAATCCTACTGTGTGTAATATATGCCTACTGTGTATTACACTTGGTATGCTGCTTTGGTTTTTGTTGCAGGTAACTTTTCTCTTCTATGATTTCTACCAACTATTGATATGCTGCTTTGGTTTTTGTTGCAGGTAATTTTTCTCTTCCACTTGCTTCGCTGCTCTTCTGTTAGAAAGATAGAGAGAGTAGAGAAAGTTTGTTTCCATCTGTAACTACTTTCTGTTATTCATAAAAGCTTTCACACTGATTACAAAGAGGTGACACCTGTTTATATAGGAACAGGGCACCGGTTACAGTAGGTAACCAAGAGGTGGAAACTGCCAGGTGGCAGTTTTCTACTATACAGCAATATCTTCTCTAATACCCCCCCCACAAACTCAGGAGGAGGCAACTACTCTGAGTTTGTGCCTAAGAGTCAAAAAAGCAGTGGAAGCTAATGGTTTAGTGAGCACATCAGCCCACTGATCCGTGCCTGGGATGTGCACAACTTGTAATTGTTTGCTAAGCACCTTTTCTCTGACAAAGAAGAGGTCAATCTCCATGTGCTTGGTCTTAGTATGCATAATAGGATTATGTGCCAGAAGAACTGCAGACTGGTTATCACAGAAAATCTGGGGAGTCTTGCAAGAGATGAATAGTTCCTGAAGAAGGGTTTGAATCCACAGCAAATCAGCTGCAGCATGAGCCATGCTTCTGAATTCAGATTCAGTGCTGGACCTAGCTACTACATGTTGCTTTTTGGACCACCAGGAGACCAAGTTAGGGCCAAAAAATATTGCAGCACCAGAGGTACTTCTTCTATCATCTGGGTCAGAGGCCCAGTCAGCATCACAGAACAGCTTAATAGTAGGTGAAGTAGAGGGTGTAAGAGCAGTCAGATGCAGGCCATGGGAGATGGTACCTTTGAGGTACCTCAAAATTCTTTTGACAGCCACCCAATGAGCTTCAAGAGGCTGTGCCATAAATTGACACACCTTGTTCACAGCATAGGCTATATCTGGCCTAGTGAGGGTGGCATATTGCAAAGCACCAACCACTGACCTGTACATAAAAGGATCAGTCAGTGGAGGTGAGCCCACCTTTGTAAGCTTGCAGGTAGATTGCATAGGGGTAGCTACAGGTGTACACTCCAGCATATTAGTCCTATGCAGTAAGTCTTTGATGTATTTGGACTGTGTGAGAAGCAAAGATTGAGAAGCAGTCTTGGTGACTTGAATACCAAGAAAGTAGTCCAGATCACCCAAATGCTTGAGAGAAAAGGAAACATTAAGCTTGGTGATGATAGACTGCAGTAAAGAGGAAGAGCTGCCAGTAATAATAATGTCATCTACATAGACAAGTAGATAGACAGTATGGCCTCCTTCAAAATAAGTGAAGAGTGAAGGATCACACTTACTAGGATGAAACTTAAGCTGCACAAGAGCTGTTTGAAGTCTCTCAAACCATTGCCTAGGGGCTTGTTTGAGGCCATAGATTGCTTTATTCAATCTGCACACCAATGAAGAGTCAGAGTGCTCAAAACCTTGAGGCTGAACCATATAAACTTCTTCATCAAGTAATCCATTGAGGAAAGCATTGTTGACATCCAGCTGTTGTATGGACCAGTTGTAGGTAAGAGCAATAGACAGAATAATCCTGATTGTAATGGGTTTAACAACTGGAGAAAATGTCTCATTAAAATCAAACCCTTCCCTTTGATGAAAACCTTTTGCAACAAGTCTTGCTTTATACTTATTAATGGAGCCATCAGGGTTTTCCTTGACACGAAATACCCACTTGCTGCCAATAGCTTGCCTATGAGGTGGCAGAGGTACAAGAGTCCAAGTGTTGTTGGAAATTAGGGCATTATACTCTGCTTGCATAGCGGCCAGCCACTGAGCACTAGCAAGAGCCTGTTTTGCTGACTTAGGTTCAGCAACTGTCAATAAAACCCTAGGTTCCAGTCTAGGTTGTCTGAAGCCAGCTTTGGCTCTTGTGGTCATGGAATGATGATTAATGGGAACAGCTGATACAGGTACTGCTTTGGGAGGAATGGTGACAGAATCTGGTGCTAAATTCTCATTTGTTTGACTGACAGACTGAGAAGAGGACTCATCAGTGGCAGTAGAGGTGGTGTGCTGAAGAGATTCAGAGGGAGCAGGGCTACCAGAAGATCCCACAGGAGAGGAATGAGTACCTGCAGCAGAATGAGAAGACACAGAAGATGTAGCAGAAGGAGGACTAGACTGACTATTAAAGGGCATTGTGGGAGCAGATGAAGGACCAACAGAAGGAGAAAGAATAGATGATGGAGTGGTGAAAATAGGTAAAGGAGAGAGAGAGACATGAGAAGAAGTATTAGGAGGCAGAATAGGTTTAGTGGTGGAGAATAAATCAAGGTAAGGAAACCTTGACTCATTAAACAAAACATCCTTAGAAATGTAGACTTTACCACATGGAGAGAGGCATCTATAGCCTTTGTGAGATGTGGAGTAGCCTAGAAACAGACATTCATGAGACCTGAAATTAAACTTATGAGTAGAATAGGGTCTTAGAAGAGGAAAACAAGCACTACCAAACACCTTGAGAAAGGAATAGTCAGGTTTGATCCCAAAGAGTAAGGAATAGGGCACCTGAGAACCAACAGAAGCTGAAGGGAGTCTATTGATCAAATAGACAGCAGTGGAGAAGGCAAAGTCCCAATAGGGCAGAGGCATAGATGCCTGACTTAGCAAGGTAAGTCCTGTATCCACTATATGTCTATGCTTTCTTTCAATCACACCATTTTGGTGATGAGTGTGAGGGCAGGCAACTCTGTGGACAATGCCCAGTTCTGAAAGAAGCTTATTAAATGGTCTGAATTCACCCCCCCAGTCAGATTGAAAAGCCTTAATGGAGCAGCCAAGTTGTAATTCAACCAGAACCTTAAATTGTTTGAAAATAGACAGTGCCTCAGCTTTAGATTTCAGAAAATAAATCCAAGTGAATTTGGAAAAGGCATCCACAAATGACATGTAGTACTTGAAGCTTAATGTAGACACATTAGGAGAAGGTCCCCATAAGTCTCCATACACTAATTCTAAAGGTCTGGTGTAAGTAGTGTGTGATGGTGATGATGGAAGTCTATGAGACTTACCCATACAACAAGCAGTACAGAAAAAATCCAACTCTTTATTACTGAATGAAACATTACAACTGTTGAGTACAAGTTTAAGTGTCTGAATGTTAGGATGCCCTAACCTTAAGTGCCACTTATTTGAAGTACTAAATCTATCAACATGAGATGAAACTACAGCAGAATTAATACTAGGAGCTGAAGCCTGAGAGCTGGAACTGGTGGAAACCACAGAGCTGGACTTAGACAAGTCAATAGGAGGGAACACATACAAGCCATCAGGACCAACTGAACCCTCTAGGAGAACTTCATGAGATGCCTGGGATTTAACAAGACATTTGTCAGAGGTAAACAGAAAATAAACAGCATTATCTAGGCAAAATTGACTGACACTAATTAAATTCTTAGTAATAGAGGGAATAAGCATGAGCTTATGGAGCATAAGAGGTGTATGAGACTGTGAAGGTGACTGGAATTGACTAGTGCCAGAGGAAGTGATAGTCAAACCTTGCCCGTTTCCAATCAGGATTTGATCATGACCTTCAATAGGAACCAGCTGTTGAAGATTCTTAGGGTCATTTGTTACATGATATGAAGCACCAGAATCAGGATACCAGGCACTGTTAGCAGAGGCTGTAGATGCAGCTTGAGCAACATAAGCACTAGGTGCTGCACCAGCAGGAGCAGCTCTATAGACAGCTTGAGGCCTGGTCCAAACATGTGAAGCCTGCACAGCCATAGGAGTAGGAGAGGTAGTCCAGGCTTGATTGTTGTAGGCAGTACCATAGGTAGGCTGAAACTGCTGGTTGAATCGATGCCAGCAATTGAGAGCTGTGTGGCCAGGTTTGGAGAAAACTTGGCACTGAATACTAGAGGAGAATCTCCCACCTCTACCCCTGCCTGAACGTCCACCTCTGAAGGAACGACCACCACGAAAGTGTGAAGCATCAGAATCAGAGGACTGGACTTGTGTAGGAGACTGAGATTCCGTAGTGGCAACTACACTCTCACCAGGAGTGGATTGAGCGGGAGTAGAGTGCGTAAGATTGAGAGAAACAAGATCAGGTGTTGAAACCTTTTTGAACTTGTTTAGGCGAAGTTCGTGAGCAAGGAGAAGAATCTCCACTTCATCAAGATCCATTACTCCAAACTTACTTTCAATGACAGAAATAACAGGTGCAAAATCTGATGGAAGTCCTTCAAGAATCACATCAATGTGATGTGACGCAGGCACCGGATCTCCAATAGATGCAAGAGCATCAACAGTATTGCGAATCTTGAGCAGAAATTCTTGAACCGTGGAATTCTCCAAGGAAATCGTTCGTAACTCAACACGAAGATGACGAGCGCGTGCTCGCGTCTGCTTCTGAAAGTAGTTAAAGAGACGATCCCAAAGCTCATGAGCATGAGAACAGCCAAGGACACGAGAGAGGATTTCACTGGATAGCGTGGATTGCAACCAAGAGAGCAACATTTGATCCTTCTGCAACCATCGCGAATACTCTGGATTGATAGATCCAGACGCACGAGCAGCATCATCAAGAAACTGAAGCGGAATTCGTGAACAAACGACGAACTCAGTGAGTCCGTGAGCATTGATATACGGTTCGATTTGTTGTCGCCAGAGGTGAAAATTCTTTTCATCAAGTTTCTGTGCGATCTTGAGCGAGAAGTGTAGACGATTCGAATCGTCTTGCGTGTGAAGCTGCGACATTGCCGTCGCACCGGACGGAGTGCATTCCGGAGTTCGTTCCGGCGAGTTTGGTGACGCCATCGGAGCAAGGAAGAAGATGGATCGAAGGCTTAATCTGATACCATGTTAGAAAGATAGAGAGAGTAGAGAAAGTTTGTTTCCATCTGTAACTACTTTCTGTTATTCATAAAAGCTTTCACACTGATTACAAAGAGGTGACACCTGTTTATATAGGAACAGGGCACCGGTTACAGTAGGTAACCAAGAGGTGGAAACTGCCAGGTGGCAGTTTTCTACTATACAGCAATATCTTCTCTAATATCTTCAAACCCTCGTGCGTCTTTGAGGTATGATTTCATTCTTAAATTTGAGTGTGCCTTTACTATATCACTGTTTAATAGTGTTAGACTAAAAAATTTTATCTTATAAGAATTTTATCTTAAATTTGAGTGTGCCTTTACAAATACATTATTCTTATAAGCAATTGTAATAACCAAAATTGCAATGTTTGCAATCGTATTCATACGGGACCGCAAAAGCACTTTAAAATCCTAGTACAAAGCAATATTAAGGTTGCACTCGCACACTGACACAACATAAGTAAATATTCTTGAAGTACCTAGCTAAATGTAGTAAACATATTGATATGAAGTATTTATCCATATATGTCTGTTACATGAAACTGTATTATACTAATTGATATCACAAGGCTTCACCTATAAACTTGTTATGTAGTGTGTAAAAACAAATTAAACAACCAATAATAAAACTCATCTCTTTTATTTTTCTATTGTTTATATTCAAAATAACATGTTCTCGTAAGTACTAGAATTCTGAAAATATAATTTTTTTTTTGAAGAAATGGATAAGTCATGGATTATTAAGCCACAATCATCGATTGCGTATCAAAAAGGGATACAAGAATTTATTGATTTTGCATTTAAAGGTGCAAAAGAAAACGACGTAGTAATATGTCCTTGCAAACGTTGCAGTTTCAGAAAATTAAAGAGTAGGAGTGACATGTTCGACCACTTAAGTTGGTCACCATTTCCGCAAGGATACACCATGTGGATCCATCACGGAGAGTCTTTTGTACGATCTAGTACTATCTCCCCTAGTACTACTCCAAGTATGGTAGAAGATACTAACATTGTCGAAGAACCTATTCAGAACATGATCAACGATGCATTTGGAGTTTATGGGAATCATGCAAATGAAATACCATCTGCGTCAAATTTGGATATTGAACAAGAAGATTATGTGATGCCAAGCTCAACTCAGGAAAGAAACGAAGCCAAGGAGTATTATGAATTAGCTAGAGAAGGAGAACAACCTTTATATGAAGGGTGTAGACGATATTCAAGACTATCTTTTTTGGTTAAGTTGTACCATATAAAGTGTTTATGTGGATTGAGTGAGAAGGCAATGAAAATGATTTTAGAGTTAATAAAAGATGCATTTGAATATGAAAACATTCCAAGTTCATTCTATGAAGCCAAGAAATCAATCACAAAACTTGGTTTGAATTATGTAAAGATACCCGCATGTCCAAACGGTTGTATGCTTTATTGGGGAGAAGATGAGGAGAGGGAGACTTGCAAAAATTGCAACACTTCAAAATGGAAAACAAATGAGGATGTCTCTGTTAACAAGAAAAAAAAGAAAATTCCTGCCAAGGTTCTTCGTTATTTTCCATTAAAACCTCGATTACAGAGATTATTTTTGTCATCAAAAACGGCAGAGGATATGAGATGGCATGCAACAAATACTAACAATGATGGAATGTTGAGGCATCCTAGAGATTCAGAAGCTTGGAAGAAATTTGACTTGACACATACTTGGTTTTCATCAGATCCACGGAATGTGCGTCTTGCATTGGCTAGTGATGGTTTTAATCCTTTTGGTGTGATGAGTACAAACAATAGTATTTGGCCAGTTGTTCTCATACCATATAACACTCCTCCATGGGTTTGCATGAAGAAGACATCATTTATAATGTCAATGATAATTCCCGGTAAAGAGGCACCAGGAAATAATATTGATGTCTACTTACAACCATTAATCAAAGACCTGAACGAGTTATGGACATGTGGTGTGGATACATACGATTCTTTCAAGAAAGAGATGTTCAAGTTGCATGCAAATTTGATGTGGACTATTAGTGACTTTCCAGGGTTGGGTTCACTTTCTGGGTGGAACACATACACAGGACTTGCTTGCCCATCGTGTAACTTTCAAACTACACCTCTCCGTCTTAACGCTAGTCGTAAATGGTGTTTTATGGGTCATCGTCGTTTCCTTGATCGGAGACACATGTTTAGATTGAACAAGATCCGCTTTAATGGTGAACAAGAAATGCGGAGTCCACCGAGAACATTATCTGGACATGAAGTTTTTGAAAAGGTTAAAGATGTTGAAGTCATCTTTGGTAAAAAGGAAGTGAAAGAAAAATCAGTAAAAAGAACACGTGAGGAACAACCTATAGAAGGTGATAGTACACAATGTGATCTTACAAAAGGTCATCCTCAACAATGGAAAAAGAAAAGCATATTTTTTGAACTTCCGTATTGGAAAGATAATCTTCTACGCCATAATCTTGATTCGATGCGTATTGAGAAAAATGTGTGCGATAATGTCCTATTTAATCTACTGAATGATAGGCAAAAGAGTAAAGACCATTATAAAGCTCGAGAAGACCTTCAAAATATGGGCATAAGACCTGATCTTTGGCCTGATGAAAATGGTAAAATTTCTCCGGCTGCCTTTAGTTTAACAGGTAAAAATAAAAGGAATTTTTTAATGACTTTAAAGAATATTAGGGTGCCTGATGGTTATTCAAGCAACATTTCTAGATTCATTGACTTAGTAAATCTCAAGGTGAATGGAATGATGAAGAGTCATGATTGTCATATATTAATGGAACAACTTTTACCATTAGCCATTCGCACAACATTACCTCATGAGGTTTCAGCAGTATTGATTGAGTTATGCTCATTCTTTAGACAATTATGTGCCAAGGTATTGAAAATTGAAGACATGGAAAAATTGCAAAACCAAATTGTCCTCACTTTATGCCATATGGAAATGTTATTTCCTCCCTCGTTCTTCACGGTTATGGTCCACTTGGTTGTTCACCTTGTTGAAGAAGTTAAACTTGGAGGTCCTGTTCATTATCGATGGATGTATCCTGTTGAAAGGTAAACTATGTGATTTTGTTCTAATGTTACTAACTTAATTAGAAAGTAGAAAGTTTTTTTAACTAGTGTTATTGTGGTTCAATGATAGGTACTTGGGAAAACTTAAATCGTATGTACGTAATAAGGCAAAACCAGAAGGGTCTATTGCAGAAGGATACCGTTTTGAAGAGATTCTTACATTTTGTTCAAGATATCTAGAAAATATTGAGACTAGATGGAATCAACCTGGACGTGTAGATGACGACCCTATTGATGATATCCAAACTGCTTCACGTGTAGCTGAATTATTTCCTAGAGTTGGAAAACCTGTGGGTGGATCTTCTTATTACACCCTAACACCAACTGAAAAATTGCAGGCTCATAGACACGTTTTAACAAACTGTCCAATAGTTGACGACTATCTAAAGT
This sequence comes from Vicia faba, assembly GCA_948472305.1. Taxonomy (NCBI): domain Eukaryota; kingdom Viridiplantae; phylum Streptophyta; class Magnoliopsida; order Fabales; family Fabaceae; genus Vicia; species Vicia faba. The sequence goes on along the minus strand of CATIWC010000821.1, from coordinate 90,425 downwards.
ATGTAGTTTTATTACATTTAAGTAGTTTCATCTATACTATTAATATTTTTTTACATCTAATATCGAATAATCAAATAGGCAGTTCCGAAGTTTTACTCAAAACCAAATGAGGCGCAGTCAAAGAAGTGCTACAGAGATAGACAAGAAGGTTCATAAGGAGTTTGCGCATTGGTTTAGCAATCGTGTGAGTTTTCATACAAAAATAGATGTTTTATTGAATTGGTTTTTAATAATAACAAGACTAATTGAATGTTGTATCATCTATAGATTCGCAACAATCTTGACAACATTCATGGGCCGGATAAAGATGTTCTCATTAGTCTTGCTCATGGACCTTTTGATAAAGTTAAAAGATTTACCGCGTTCAATGTCAATGGATTCAAGTTTCGAACGTTGGAACGAGACAATCTTTTAAAAACTCAAAATAGTGGAGTTTTTGGCATGTTTGGGACACGAAGTTATTCAAGCAATAGTGATACCCAAATGAGATTTGGAGGGGTCCCTTACTATGGAAGATTAATAGATATTATTGTGCTTTCCTATGATGGCTTCACAGTGCCCATGTTTAAATGTGAATGGGCTAATACCATAAACCCAAGAGGAATTAAGATAGATAAGTTGGGTTTACCTCTATAAACTTTGCAAGACTACTACATACTAGTGAACATGAAGATAATGAGCCATATATTCAAGCATCTGAAGCTCATATGGTTTTTTATGTAGATGATGAGAGTGAACAAGGATGGAGCATACCTGTTCATTTAAAGCCAAGAGACTTGTATGACATGGGTGGAAATGATGAAATTATGACACCCATTGAGCCATATCCATCACAAAATTTGGAACAAATCTTTTCAAATGATGATCTTGGAACTTCAGCGACAAATGATGACAATAGTTAACATATAGTTTTTTATTGATAAGAATCTAGTTTGTTTGTAACTTGTGTGAGACTTAATGTATGATATTCCATTGTTACTCTATGTTCTTTGTTGCTTATCCCTAATTAATATGTTAGATGACATTGTTACTGTATGTTTTTAATTTATTGTGTTTATGTTATGTTTATTAAATTTGTATTCACTAATATATAATTTTGATGTTTACTACTTTTAGTGTACTTAATACCTATACTTGCAGTTGAAGCCTTTTGTGAGACAATGACTACACCATATGAGAATAGTCGCCTCAAAAGAATTGCATAGAATAAGAAAAAGTTAGCGGCTCTCAATCTTCCTACACTCTCTCAATCCCTTCACAAATCATCAGAGTCTTCTTCCAAACCATCACTGGTCAGTCATAAATTCTCTATACTACTCCATACAAATTAATTGTACTTATTATTTACTAATATTCACTAATGTATTTTATTTAGTCTGTGAAGGGCCGTTCAAGGTTTGTACAACCTGGAGAGCTTGAAGTAAATAAGAAGCGCCTACGTTCAATTACAACTTGCAAATCATCAATAACCCCTCCACCAATGGAAACTACAATAACCCCTCCACCAATGGAAACTACAATAACCCCTCCGTCAATCCAAATTGCAAAAGATGTTGTGGTAGAAGATGAGGATGAAGATGACATGGTAGGAGATGAGGCTGATGATGTTGTGGTAGGAGATGGGACTGGAGATGTTGTATTAGGAGATGAGGCTGAAGATGTTGTGGTAGGAGATGAGGATGAAGATGATGTGGTAGGAGATGAGGCTGAAGATGTTGTATTAGGAGATGAGGCTGGAGATGTTGTGGTAGGAGATGGGACTGGAGATGTTGTGGTAGGAGATGGGACTGGAGATGTTGTTAAAGTGGCTAAATCTGAGTATTGGGATGTAAATGTCATTAGTAAGTAATTTAAGGTTAAAGTATCTATAAATAATTTAAATTTTTTACATAGTTGAGTTATGAAATTAATTTGTTTACTTTTTTAATGTGATAGACGAGGAAGGTTATGTTTCAAACACACGTTTATGTGTGAAAGACTTGGTTGCGAAATCAGAGCCTGATGGAACATGGATAATACTTGAATTCAGTAAGAATGATTGTGCAGTAGGACCGGCTTCTGGTTTGCTAGCAGGATATTTGGGTATAATTATTAGAATGTTTAGAGATATTCCCATAATGTTTGAGAGTTGGAAGAATGTTCCAGCAGATACAAAAACAAAGTTTTATGAATCAAAGATAAAGGTATTATTAATAAACAATTACATATTTTTTAAATTAACTTCATGGTGATTATTATTTCCTTTGTCAACTAATATATTTTTATGTTTAGCGCCATTTTCTTGTGGATGATGGGCGTGACAAAGATTTTGTACTTGCTTCTGCTGCAAGGAAATGGAAGGATGCCCGACATACATTGTTTCACGAATTTTATAGATGGGATCTCCCTTTGGAGGAAAATCTTCAAAATTATCCAAAATGCAGAGGCATTCCTGAAAATGACTGGGCTGTTTATGTTCAATATAGGCGGAAAGAAAAAACACAGGTAACACTAGTGTTTTTATTTGTTAGATTTCTCTGGTTTGTATGTTATCCCTATCAATGCATGTTTTTATTTGTTACAAATGTAGAAAATATCCCAAAAAAATTCCCAAAATAGAGCAAAATTGAAGGCTCCGCACACACTCGGATCTAAGTCGCTTGCAAGGAAGAAACATGAGTTGGTATGTCTAAATCTATATGTTGTTGATCATTTGCTTGATAGTACAAACAATTTATATTAGTTTTTATTTGCAGGAAATGAGAGATGGACGAACATACAGCAGAGGAGAAATGTATGCAGTTTCTCATAAAAAGCCTAACGGGTCATTTATCAATGAAGATGCATACAACAATAATGTAAGTACAAGTTAATTCTTTTGAAATACTGGAAAAAAAAACGGTAATAGTAATAGAACCATCCCAAATAAAACTCACCACTGGAATTTATATATATAATATGGAGAAAGAGCCTGATATATGCTTGGATTCCACTTGATGACATTGTAAATGCCAATCGTGAAAATAGATAGTAACCATAGGATGATTATGGGAGGAAACATGAAAGCAATCGCGTGGGAGAAAAAATAGCTCAATTTTATTCTTGTTATATAAACAATAGCTCAATTTTTTCTTTTTCATGTGCAGAAAAAATTACAAGCTGCAATTAAGGATTCTGTGTCTGAAAATGAGGCATTTCAGAAAGTATTTGGAAAAGAAAAGCATGGATATGTTCGTAGTATGGGACTTGGAGTTACACCATCTCAAATTAATAGATCTACGAGATCGACATCTTCTTCTGCAGAAAGTGAACAAATAAAGGAAATGCAAGAAGAAATTAATACACCTAAAGAAAAGAATTCAAAAATTGATGAATTAACACAGGCAATCATATTCTTAACGCAAAGGGACAAGGCGAGGACAAAGGAAATTGAACTCTTAATGCAAATGCAGAATTTTAGTGGAAGACATGTATATTATTTTGACGCATTTAAAGTTAAATTTTATGAGTATTATTTTAAAGATTATTATTTTAATACCTTTTTTTAGGGATTGGAATCACCCGCTGATGGTAGACGTTCATCTGAGTCTAGCTACCGTATTGGAGATAATGGAACTTCAGTGGGGACAAATTAGACTTTGCTATGATCGAGATAATTAGATTGTGAACTTTCTCATGTATTTTTGGCATAATGATACTTATTATTATAAGATTAGGAATTGATATATTTTGGGTTTTTTGTACTACTTGACATGATTATGGAACTCGCATTTTACATGATTATGGAACACACATTTTTTTGGATATTATAATGCTTATTTGATGTTAAATATTTTTTATTGAAATTATTTTTAATATATTACAAAGTGATAGAAAATAAAACAAAAAATAATACTATAAATAAATATATTAAAGAAGAAATAATTTAAAGAAAAAAATAACACAAAAAAAAACTATATTTAAAATTTTTTACATAGATAATAATTTAAATAAAAAATATATATAATAGAAAAAAAAATCAAGACATAAACAAAAGTCATGGCGACAGTACCGAACCGTCGTAATCAACAATTAAAAATAATCAACAAAAGTCATGACGGTATCGAACCGTCGCCATAAACAATTTAATCAATTTCAAAAGATATTCACGACAGTATCGAACCGTTGTAACGCCCCAGTTTCAATTATTTGATTTATTTAAATTGGGAAATTATTTTATTAGAATTAATAAAATAAAAAGAAATTATCTATTTTGGAATATTTGGAGAAAATAAAAGAAATAAGAAAACATTGAGTTTTTTTTAAGTTATTGGGCTTGGATGTCATTAGTAAAGAGTGGGGGTGCAAAAGAAATAAGGATATGTTTTGGAACTCAAGTTATTTTTCTCATTATTCACGATAACACAGAATTTGGGAAATTTGGGAAGCTGAGCTCTGAAGGTGAGAAGAACGAAGAACATCGCTCAAAGAATTCAAGCTGCAATTTGATAAGGTAAGGGGGGCTACTACTCAATTTATATTTGCTTATGGGTTTAGATGCAATTGGTTGGGTAATCGTAGGATAACCCCATCTTCCCTGATGTTCTTAGTGATCGATAACTTTAGGGTCGAATTTTGTTAGAAGAGATTAGGTTCCCTGAAGGTTGTGAATCGATTAAGAAATTAATCCCCATTGTGGATTTAGATCGAAATTGTATGATCGTGAGTTTACCTTAGGTGTTCTAGGGATAACCTCAATGTTATCAGATTTCCCCAAAAGGACGAATAATCACTTTTAAGGTTATTATGATAATTGTTGGTAATTATGAAATTGATGTGTTGTGTTGGGTTATACAAAATCGATGTCGTTAGGTACCAAAATGCGCGTTTTGGCTGGTATTTTTCGCGTTTGGCTGCTGTTCTGAGCTGCTGCAGGTACAGGAAAAATCTGACTCGCGCTCATCAACACGGGCCGTGTTGTTTCACACGGGCACCCGTGTTGATTCACTGTGTTGGCATAAAAAATGTGTTTCTGGGCACATTTCAACACGGGCCGTGTTGTTTCACACGGGCACCCGTGTTGATCCCCTGTATTGTCAAAATAACGTGTTTCTGGACACATTTTTACACGGGCAGTGTTGTTTTACACGGGCACCCGTGTTAAACCTCCTGAGTTGGTTTCTGAACTTTGTTTTTTGTGCTTGTTGTGATGTACAGGAATGATTTTTGTTTAATGTGCAGTGTTTGTTAGTTTTGAACATGCTGCTTAATGATATGCATAGTGTTGTTTGACGTTTGTATCGAATAACGATTGTATGTTAAGATACCAACACTATGTGGATTTTATTGTCATGCTTTTAGATGATGTTATCAAGCATGAATTATGATATAACTTGATATGATTGATGTTTAATAGTATGCTGAGTGATTACATGCTATCCATATCCTGTTATGATTGATGTTGTTGATGTTGCATGATATGTTGATTGATGTTAATAGTATGCTGAGTGTTACATACTTTACATATCATGTTGCATTTGTTAATTCCCATTGTGTGGAATTAACATGGTGGCCAATATACGTGTCCGCGATTTAATGGAACGTTGAGGTGGTAGCCGTGTCCGCGATATAATGGAACGGTGAGTTATCCGTGACCCGAGATTTAATGGGGCGGTAAAATGGTACCACATGCATGGGTGTGTTGCATTATATTGAATATAACATGAATGGATGATTTTCCAATGTTGTATTTAATTGATTGTATGCATGTACTGCTGCTAAATTGTTAATGATGTTTGATGTTAATTATAAGTATGAAAAGTGATGTATTATGAATATATGAATTGTAAAGGTTTTCGTAAACTATGAAATATGCTAACTGTTTGGGTGATGCTTATGGTTTTTCTGAATTGATTGTTATGAACGTATAATCAAATGTATAGTTGAAATGCTCACCCTTACTGTTGAATATTTCAGATTGAGGAGCTTCGTTCAGGTGCTTGGCGAAGGCTTGTTGTTTCTAGTTTATTTCCGTTTAGGTATTGTCCGGGTCATGCTCTGATAGTTGTAACTCCGGGAACGTTTGTTTGTCGAGCTGCTTTAGTCAGACTCGTTTATTCCTTATGTTTGTTATAATATGATGTTGATATATTCCAGGTGTTAATCCCTGATGATTTTGAAAATATTATAACATTGGTTTTGTTAATTAAATTATTCCGCTGTGTAAACATGTATGAGTTGCTTCTATGTGATGCATGACAGGAACTTGTTTTTGTAAAAAGAGAATTGTGACATCCTCGTTAATACATGTACTCTGAAAATATGATTTTAATTATTTGCGAATATTTTATGCGGGGTTTTAGAGGGTGTTACAATAGTGGTATCAGAGCATAGTCGGTCGTTGCGACCAGAGTCTTGAGTCAGTCATTTCTTTTGTATGCGGCTAGTGTAAGGCAACACTGTCGATACTGTATTCTGATGAGGAGTATGTTTTAATTCTCAGGAATATGGCTGGAAGAGGTAACAGACGAAATGATGCCGCACTCGCTGAGGCTTTGGGGATGGTAGCTGGTGTACTTGCTGGAAATCCAAATGGAGGCGTGATTGGTGCTGATAGGCAATTGGGGAACTTCCAAAGGAACAATCCTCCGTTGTTCAAAGGTACACATGACCCTGAAGGTGCTCAGAAGTGGCTGAAGGAAATCGAAAGGATTTTCCGTGTGATTGATTGTGCTGAAGATCTGAAAGTAAGATATGGTACGCATATGTTGGCAGAAGAGGCCGACGACTGGTGGGTTGCAACAAGGACTGAAATGGTTCAGGATGGAGAGGCACTGACTTGGGCTAACTTCAGAAGGGCTTTTCTGAGGAGGTACTTTCCTGAAGATGTTCGGGGAAGAAAGGAAATTGAATTTTTGGAGCTTAAGCAGGGCAATCTGACTGTTAGTGAGTATGCTACTAAGTTCACTGAGCTGGCAAAGTATTATGCGCACTACAACAATGATGAGGCTGGAGAATTCTCTAAATGTATCAAATTTGAGAATGGTCTCCGGGATGAGATTAAGCAGGGAATCAGGTACCAGCGTATTCGTAGATTTTCTGATCTGGTGGATTGTAGCAGGATCTTGGAAGAAGATATTACCAAGACTAGGTCGTCTCACTCTCGTGGGGCTGTTGATAAAAGAGGAAAGCAACATATGGACCGTGGCAAGCCATATGGTAGAGATAACCAGAAATCAGGTGGTTGGAAAAGGCCTAGTGGGGGAGATTCTAAGGCTCCTATCAGATGCTACAGGTGTGGTGAATCTGGTCATCATATTCGAGATTGCAAGAGTGATGAGAAGAAGTGCTATAAATGTGGGAAGGCTGGTCATTTGTCTATTGATTGCAAAGGGAAGTCTGTTACTTGTTACAATTGTGGCGAAGAGGGTAACATTCATCCGCAGTGTCCTAAGCCTAAGAAGGATCAGTCAGGTGGAAAAGTGTTCGCTTTGTCTGGATCTGAGACTACTCCAGAGGATCGATTGATTAAAGGTACGTGTTTTATTCATGGCACACCTTTAGTTGCAATTATTGATACTGGTGCAACTCATTCTTTCATTTCCTTGGATTGTGCTGAGAGGTTGAAACTGGACATTTCTGGTATGCGAGGTAGCATGGTTGTTGATACTCCTGCATCGGGTTCAGTGACAACTTCACTTGTATGTAGGAATTGTCCTATTGAGATTTTTGGTAGAGGTTTCGGTATGGATTTAGTGTGCCTACCGCTTGAACAAATTGATATTATACTTGGGATGAACTGGTTGGAATTCAACCGGGTTCATCTGAACTGTTTTGCTAAGACGGTGATTTTCCCAGAGGCAGTTGGTGTAGAGAATTTGACTATGACTGCTAGGCAGGTACAAGAAGCAATGGAAGACGGTGCTAATGTGTTTATGTTACTTGCTTCGTTAGATGCAACAGGAAAGGTCAGGAGTGATGAATTGCCAGTGGTGTGTGATTTTCCAGAAGTCTTTCCTGATGATGTTGGTGAGTTACCTCCTGAGAGAGAAGTGGAATTTTCTATAGATTTGATTCCTGGTACGAGACCGGTGTCGATGGCGCCATATCGTATGTCTGCATCTGAGTTGGCCGAATTAAAGAGTCAGTTGGAAGATTTACTGGAGAAGAAGTTTATTCGTCCAAGTGTTTCGCCTTGGGGTGCTCCGGTATTGTTGGTCAAGAAGAAAGAAGGTTCTATGAGACTGTGTGTTGATTACAGACAATTGAACAAGGTAACCATTAAGAATCGGTATCCGTTACCGAGGATTGATGATTTAATGGATCAGCTAATTGGAGCCAGTGTATTCAGTAAGATTGACTTGAGATCTGGATATCATCAGATTCGTGTGAAAGCGGAAGATATTCAAAAGACTGCTTTTCGAACGAGGTATGGTCATTATGAATATTCTGTTATGTCGTTCGGAGTTACTAATGCACCTGGTGTTTTCATGGAATACATGAACAGGATTTTTCATCCGTATCTAGATAAGTTTGTTGTGGTTTTTATTGATGACATTCTGATTTATTCCAAGAATGACGAAGAGCATGCGGAACATCTCAGAATTGTGTTAGAGTTGTTGAAAGATAAGAAGTTGTATGCAAAGTTGTCCAAATGTGAGTTCTGGCTGAAAGAAGTTAGTTTTCTTGGACATGTGATTTCTAAGAATGGTATTGCAGTGGATCCTACAAAGGTAGAAGCAGTATCCCAGTGGGAAGCGCCGAAGACTGTTTCTGAAATCAGAAGTTTTCTTGGTCTTGCAGGTTATTACAGAAAGTTTATCGAAGGATTCTCAAAGTTAGCATTTCCGTTGACGAAGTTGACTCGTAAAGGACAAGCGTTTATTTGGGATTCTGAATGTGAGAAAGGTTTCCAAGAATTGAAGCGGAGATTGACTAGTGCTCCTATTCTAATTTTGCCGAATCCGGTGGAATCTTTTGTGGTCTATTGTGATGCATCTCTGATGGGTTTAGGTGGTGTTTTAATGCAGAATCAACAGGTAGTTGCATATGCTTCGAGACAGTTGAAGGTTCATGAAAGGAACTATCCTACTCATGACTTAGAGTTGGCAGCAGTTGTGTTTGTCTTGAAATTATGGAGACATTATCTGTATGGTTCGAGATTTGAAGTATATAGTGATCATAAGAGTTTGAAGTATCTTTTCGATCAGAAAGAGCTTAATATGAGGCAGAGGAGATGGTTGGAATTTCTCAAAGATTATGATTTTGGTTTGAATTACCATCCTGGTAAGGCAAATATGGTTGCAGATGCTTTGAGCAGGAAATCCTTGCATATGTCTATGATGATGGTTCGTGAATTGGATTTAATTGAACAATTCCGAGATTTGAGTTTAATTTGTGAAAGTACTCCGAAGTGTGTTCGTTTGGGTATGTTGAAACTTACTAGTGGTATTCTAGAAGAGATCAGGATCGGGCAGAAATCCGATGTTAATTTAGTTGATAAATTGACATTGATCAACCAAGGTCAAGGTGGTGAGTTTAGAATTGATGAAAATGATGTTATGAGATTTGGCGATAGAGTTTGTGTTCCTGATGTTGCAGAAATCAAGAAGAGTATATTAGAGGAAGGACATCGCAGTGGGATGAGTATTCATCCGGGTGCCACGAAAATGTATCATGATTTGAAGAAATTGTTTTGGTGGCCGGGAATGAAAAAGGAAATAGCTGAATTTGTGTATGCATGTTTAATCTGTCAGAAATCGAAGATTGAGCATCAGAAGCCGACTGGATTTATGCAACCGATGTTTATTCCAGAATGGAAGTGGGATAGTATTTCTATGGATTTTGTATCCGGGTTGCCGAGGACTCCTATGAATTGTGAAGCGATATGGGTTGTGGTGGATAGACTGACTAAGTCTGCTCATTTCATACCGGTGAGAATGGATTACTCAATGGAGAGATTGGCACAGTTGTACATTGAGAAAATAGTGAGTTTGCAAGGAGTTCCTTCTAGTATTGTGTCAGATAGAGATCCGAGATTCACTTCGAAATTTTGGGAAGGATTGCAGAAGGCTTTGGGTACTAAATTGAGGTTGAGTTCAGCTTACCATCCTCAGACCGATGGACAGACGGAGAGGACGATTCAATCGTTAGAAGATTTATTGCGTGCTTGTGTTTTAGAGAAGGGTGGAACTTGGGATAGCTTTTTGCCATTGATTGAATTTACTTATAACAATAGTTACCATTCGAGTATTGGTATGGCTCCGTTTGAGGCATTGTATGGTAGACGGTGTAGAACGCCTTTGTGTTGGTATGAATCTGGAGAGAGTTCAGTAATTGGACCAGAGATTGTTCGGCAGACTACTGAAAAGATCAAATTGATTCAAGAGAAGATGAGAGCTTCTCAGAGTCGTCAGAAAAGTTATCATGATAAGAGGAGGAAGAATTTAGAATTCAGTGCTGGAGATCATGTGTTTATGAGAGTTACTCCGGTGACGGGTATTGGTCGAGCGTTGAAATCTAAGAAGTTGACTCCGCGTTTTATTGGTCCGTTTCAGATTACGGAAAGAATTGGAGAAGTTGCTTATCGTATTGCTTTACCTCCGAGACTTGCGAATTTGCACGATGTTTTTCATGTTTCTCAGTTGAGGAGATACATTCCAGACCCATCTCATGTAATCCAAGTAGATGATGTACAGGTAAGAGATAACCTAACAGTAGAAACATTGCCTATGAGGATAGAAGATCGGGAAGTGAAACAGTTAAGAGGTAAAGAGATAGCATTAGTGAAGGTTGCTTGGGGAGGTCCAGCAGATGGAAATATCACTTGGGAACTGGAGAGCCAGATGAAAGAGGCTTATCCGGAATTGTTCGTCTAAGGTATGTTTTCGAGGACGAAAACTCTTTTAGTGGGGGAGAGTTGTAACGCCCCAGTTTCAATTATTTGATTTATTTAAATTGGGAAATTATTTTATTAGAATTAATAAAATAAAAAGAAATTATCTATTTTGGAATATTTGGAGAAAATAAAAGAAATAAGAAAACATTGAGTTTTTTTTTAAGTTATTGGGCTTGGATGTCATTAGTAAAGAGTGGGGGTGCAAAAGAAATAAGGATATGTTTTGGAACTCAAGTTATTTTTCTCATTATTCACGATAACACAGAATTTGGGAAATTTGGGAAGCTGAGCTCTGAAGGTGAGAAGAACGAAGAACATCGCTCAAAGAATTCAAGCTGCAATTTGATAAGGTAAGGGGGGCTACTACTCAATTTATATTTGCTTATGGGTTTAGATGCAATTGGTTGGGTAATCGTAGGATAACCCCATCTTCCCTGATGTTCTTAGTGATCGATAACTTTAGGGTCGAATTTTGTTAGAAGAGATTAGGTTCCCTGAAGGTTGTGAATCGATTAAGAAATTAATCCCCATTGTGGATTTAGATCGAAATTGTATGATCGTGAGTTTACCTTAGGTGTTCTAGGGATAACCTCAATGTTATCAGATTTCCCCAAAAGGACGAATAATCACTTTTAAGGTTATTATGATAATTGTTGGTAATTATGAAATTGATGTGTTGTGTTGGGTTATACAAAATCGATGTCGTTAGGTACCAAAATGCGCGTTTTGGCTGGTATTTTTCGCGTTTGGCTGCTGTTCTGAGCTGCTGCAGGTACAGGAAAAATCTGACTCGCGCTCATCAACACGGGCCGTGTTGTTTCACACGGGCACCCGTGTTGATTCACTGTGTTGGCATAAAAAATGTGTTTCTGGGCACATTTCAACACGGGCCGTGTTGTTTCACACGGGAACCCGTGTTGATCCCCTGTATTGTCAAAATAACGTGTTTCTGGACACATTTTTACACGGGCAGTGTTGTTTTACACGGGCACCCATGTTAAACCTCCTGAGTTGGTTTCTGAACTTTGTTTTTTGTGCTTGTTGTGATGTACAGGAATGATTTTTGTTTAATGTGCAGTGTTTGTTAGTTTTGAACATGCTGCTTAATGATATGCATAGTGTTGTTTGACGTTTGTATCGAATAACGATTGTATGTTAAGATACCAACACTATGTGGATTTTATTGTCATGCTTTTAGATGATGTTATCAAGCATGAATTATGATATAACTTGATATGATTGATGTTTAATAGTATGCTGAGTGATTACATGCTATCCATATCCTGTTATGATTGATGTTGTTGATGTTGCATGATATGTTGATTGATGTTAATAGTATGCTGAGTGTTACATACTTTACATATCATGTTGCATTTGTTAATTCCCATTGTGTGGAATTAACATGGTGGCCAATATACGTGTCCGCGATTTAATGGAACGTTGAGGTGGTAGCCGTGTCCGCGATATAATGGAACGGTGAGTTATCCGTGACCCGAGATTTAATGGGGCGGTAAAATGGTACCACATGCATGGGTGTGTTGCATTATATTGAATATAACATGAATGGATGATTTTCCAATGTTGTATTTAATTGATTGTATGCATGTACTGCTGCTAAATTGTTAATGATGTTTGATGTTAATTATAAGTATGAAAAGTGATGTATTATGAATATATGAATTGTAAAGGTTTTCGTAAACTATGAAATATGCTAACTGTTTGGGTGATGCTTATGGTTTTTCTGAATTGATTGTTATGAATGTATAATCAAATGTATAGTTGAAATGCTCACCCTTACTGTTGAATATTTCAGATTGAGGAGCTTCGTTCAGGTGCTTGGCGAAGGCTTGTTGTTTCTAGTTTATTTCCGTTTAGGTATTGTCCGGGTCATGCTCTGATAGTTGTAACTCCGGGAACGTTTGTTTGTCGAGCTGCTTTAGTCAGACTCGTTTATTCCTTATGTTTGTTATAATATGATGTTGATATATTCCAGGTGTTAATCCCCGATGATTTTGAAAATATTATAACATTGGTTTTGTTAATTAAATTATTCCGCTGTGTAAACATGTATGAGTTGCTTCTATGTGATGCATGACAGGAACTTGTTTTTGTAAAAAGAGAATTGTGACATCCTCGTTAATACATGTACTCTGAAAATATGATTTTAATTATTTGCGAATATTTTATGCGGGGTTTTAGAGGGTGTTACAATAGTGGTATCAGAGCATAGTCGGTCGTTGCGACCAGAGTCTTGAGTCAGTCATTTCTTTTGTATGCGGCTAGTGTAAGGCAACACTGTCGATACTGTATTCTGATGAGGAGTATGTTTTAATTCTCAGGAATATGGCTGGAAGAGGTAACAGACGAAATGATGCCGCACTCGCTGAGGCTTTGGGGATGGTAGCTGGTGTACTTGCTGGAAATCCAAATGGAGGCGTGATTGGTGCTGATAGGCAATTGGGGAACTTCCAAAGGAACAATCCTCCGTTGTTCAAAGGTACACATGACCCTGAAGGTGCTCAGAAGTGGCTGAAGGAAATCGAAAGGATTTTCCGTGTGATTGATTGTGCTGAAGATCTGAAAGTAAGATATGGTACGCATATGTTGGCAGAAGAGGCCGACGACTGGTGGGTTGCAACAAGGACTGAAATGGTTCAGGATGGAGAGGCACTGACTTGGGCTAACTTCAGAAGGGCTTTTCTGAGGAGGTACTTTCCTGAAGATGTTCGGGGAAGAAAGGAAATTGAATTTTTGGAGCTTAAGCAGGGCAATCTGACTGTTAGTGAGTATGCTACTAAGTTCACTGAGCTGGCAAAGTATTATGCGCACTACAACAATGATGAGGCTGGAGAATTCTCTAAATGTATCAAATTTGAGAATGGTCTCCGGGATGAGATTAAGCAGGGAATCAGGTACCAGCGTATTCGTAGATTTTCTGATCTGGTGGATTGTAGCAGGATCTTGGAAGAAGATATTACCAAGACTAGGTCGTCTCACTCTCGTGGGGCTGTTGATAAAAGAGGAAAGCAACATATGGACCGTGGCAAGCCATATGGTAGAGATAACCAGAAATCAGGTGGTTGGAAAAGGCCTAGTGGGGGAGATTCTAAGGCTCCTATCAGATGCTACAGGTGTGGTGAATCTGGTCATCATATTCGAGATTGCAAGAGTGATGAGAAGAAGTGCTATAAATGTGGGAAGGCTGGTCATTTGTCTATTGATTGCAAAGGGAAGTCTGTTACTTGTTACAATTGTGGCGAAGAGGGTAACATTCATCCGCAGTGTCCTAAGCCTAAGAAGGATCAGTCAGGTGGAAAAGTGTTCGCTTTGTCTGGATCTGAGACTACTCCAGAGGATCGATTGATTAAAGGTACGTGTTTTATTCATGGCACACCTTTAGTTGCAATTATTGATACTGGTGCAACTCATTATTTCATTTCCTTGGATTGTGCTGAGAGGTTGAAACTGGACATTTCTGGTATGCGAGGTAGCATGGTTGTTGATACTCCTGCATCGGGTTCAGTGACAACTTCACTTGTATGTAGGAATTGTCCTATTGAGATTTTTGGTAGAGGTTTCGGTATGGATTTAGTGTGCCTACCGCTTGAACAAATTGATATTATACTTGGGATGAACTGGTTGGAATTCAACCGGGTTCATCTGAACTGTTTTGCTAAGACGGTGATTTTCCCAGAGGCAGTTGGTGTAGAGAATTTGACTATGACTGCTAGGCAGGTACAAGAAGCAATGGAAGACGGTGCTAATGTGTTTATGTTACTTGCTTCGTTAGATGCAACAGGAAAGGTCAGGAGTGATGAATTGCCAGTGGTGTGTGATTTTCCAGAAGTCTTTCCTGATGATGTTGGTGAGTTACCTCCTGAGAGAGAAGTGGAATTTTCTATAGATTTGATTCCTGGTACGAGACCGGTGTCGATGGCGCCATATCGTATGTCTGCATCTGAGTTGGCCGAATTAAAGAGTCAGTTGGAAGATTTACTGGAGAAGAAGTTTATTCGTCCAAGTGTTTCGCCTTGGGGTGCTCCGGTATTGTTGGTCAAGAAGAAAGAAGGTTCTATGAGACTGTGTGTTGATTACAGACAATTGAACAAGGTAACCATTAAGAATCGGTATCCGTTACCGAGGATTGATGATTTAATGGATCAGCTAATTGGAGCCAGTGTATTCAGTAAGATTGACTTGAGATCTGGATATCATCAGATTCGTGTGAAAGCGGAAGATATTCAAAAGACTGCTTTTCGAACGAGGTATGGTCATTATGAATATTCTGTTATGTCGTTCGGAGTTACTAATGCACCTGGTGTTTTCATGGAATACATGAACAGGATTTTTCATCCGTATCTGGATAAGTTTGTTGTGGTTTTTATTGATGACATTCTGATTTATTCCAAGAATGACGAAGAGCATGCGGAACATCTCAGAATTGTGTTAGAGTTGTTGAAAGATAAGAAGTTGTATGCAAAGTTGTCCAAATGTGAGTTCTGGCTGAAAGAAGTTAGTTTTCTTGGACATGTGATTTCTAAGAATGGTATTGCAGTGGATCCTACAAAGGTAGAAGCAGTATCCCAGTGGGAAGCGCCGAAGACTGTTTCTGAAATCAGAAGTTTTCTTGGTCTTGCAGGTTATTACAGAAAGTTTATCGAAGGATTCTCAAAGTTAGCATTTCCGTTGACGAAGTTGACTCGTAAAGGACAAGCGTTTATTTGGGATTCTGAATGTGAGAAAGGTTTCCAAGAATTGAAGCGGAGATTGACTAGTGCTCCTATTCTAATTTTGCCGAATCCGGTGGAATCTTTTGTGGTCTATTGTGATGCATCTCTGATGGGTTTAGGTGGTGTTTTAATGCAGAATCAACAGGTAGTTGCGTATGCTTCGAGACAGTTGAAGGTTCATGAAAGGAACTATCCTACTCATGACTTAGAGTTGGCAGCAGTTGTGTTTGTCTTGAAATTATGGAGACATTATCTGTATGGTTCGAGATTTGAAGTATATAGTGATCATAAGAGTTTGAAGTATCTTTTCGATCGGAAAGAGCTTAATATGAGGCAGAGGAGATGGTTGGAATTTCTCAAAGATTATGATTTTGGTTTGAATTACCATCCTGGTAAGGCAAATATGGTTGCAGATGCTTTGAGCAGGAAATCCTTGCATATGTCTATGATGATGGTTCGTGAATTGGATTTAATTGAACAATTCCGAGATTTGAGTTTAATTTGTGAAAGTACTCCGAAGTGTGTTCGTTTGGGTATGTTGAAACTTACTAGTGGTATTCTAGAAGAGATCAGGATCGGGCAGAAATCCGATGTTAATTTAGTTGATAAATTGACATTGATCAACCAAGGTCAAGGTGGTGAGTTTAGAATTGATGAAAATGATGTTATGAGATTTGGCGATAGAGTTTGTGTTCCTGATGTTGCAGAAATCAAGAAGAGTATATTAGAGGAAGGACATCGCAGTGGGATGAGTATTCATCCGGGTGCCACGAAAATGTATCATGATTTGAAGAAATTGTTTTGGTGGCCGGGAATGAAAAAGGAAATAGCTGAATTTGTGTATGCATGTTTAATCTGTCAGAAATCGAAGATTGAGCATCAGAAGCCGACTGGATTTATGCAACCGATGTTTATTCCAGAATGGAAGTGGGATAGTATTTCTATGGATTTTGTATCCGGGTTGCCGAGGACTCCTATGAATTGTGAAGCGATATGGGTTGTGGTGGATAGACTGACTAAGTCTGCTCATTTCATACCGGTGAGAATGGATTACTCAATGGAGAGATTGGCACAGTTGTACATTGAGAAAATAGTGAGTTTGCAAGGAGTTCCTTCTAGTATTGTGTCAGATAGAGATCCGAGATTCACTTCGAAATTTTGGGAAGGATTGCAGAAGGCTTTGGGTACTAAATTGAGGTTGAGTTCAGCTTACCATCCTCAGACCGATGGACAGACGGAGAGGACGATTCAATCGTTAGAAGATTTATTGCGTGCTTGTGTTTTAGAGAAGGGTGGAACTTGGGATAGCTTTTTGCCATTGATTGAATTTACTTATAACAATAGTTACCATTCGAGTATTGGTATGGCTCCGTTTGAGGCATTGTATGGTAGACGGTGTAGAACGCCTTTGTGTTGGTATGAATCTGGAGAGAGTTCAGTAATTGGACCAGAGATTGTTCGGCAGACTACTGAAAAGATCAAATTGATTCAAGAGAAGATGAGAGCTTCTCAGAGTCGTCAGAAAAGTTATCATGATAAGAGGAGGAAGAATTTAGAATTCAGTGCTGGAGATCATGTGTTTATGAGAGTTACTCCGATGACGGGTATTGGTCGAGCGTTGAAATCTAAGAAGTTGACTCCGCGTTTTATTGGTCCGTTTCAGATTACGGAAAGAATTGGAGAAGTTACTTATCGTATTGCTTTACCTCCGAGACTTGCGAATTTGCACGATGTTTTTCATGTTTCTCAGTTGAGGAGATACATTCCAGACCCATCTCATGTAATCCAAGTAGATGATGTACAGGTAAGAGATAACCTGACAGTAGAAACATTGCCTATGAGGATAGAAGATCGGGAAGTGAAACAGTTAAGAGGTAAAGAGATAGCATTAGTGAAGGTTGCTTGGGGAGGTCCAGCAGATGGAAATATCACTTGGGAACTGGAGAGCCAGATGAAAGAGGCTTATCCGGAATTGTTCGTCTAAGGTATGTTTTCGAGGACGAAAACTCTTTTAGTGGGGGAGAGTTGTAACGCCCCAGTTTCAATTATTTGATTTATTTAAATTGGGAAATTATTTTATTAGAATTAATAAAATAAAAAGAAATTATCTATTTTGGAATATTTGGAGAAAATAAAAGAAATAAGAAAACATTGAGTTTTTTTTAAGTTATTGAGCTTGGATGTCATTAGTAAAGAGTGGGGGTGCAAAAGAAATAAGGATATGTTTTGGAACTCAAGTTATTTTTCTCATTATTCACGATAACACAGAATTTGGGAAATTTGGGAAGCTGAGCTCTGAAGGTGAGAAGAACGAAGAACATCGCTCAAAGAATTCAAGCTGCAATTTGATAAGGTAAGGGGGGCTACTACTCAATTTATATTTGCTTATGGGTTTAGATGCAATTGGTTGGGTAATCGTAGGATAACCCCATCTTCCCTGATGTTCTTAGTGATCGATAACTTTAGGGTCGAATTTTGTTAGAAGAGATTAGGTTCCCTGAAGGTTGTGAATCGATTAAGAAATTAATCCCCATTGTGGATTTAGATCGAAATTGTATGATCGTGAGTTTACCTTAGGTGTTCTAGGGATAACCTCAATGTTATCAGATTTCCCCAAAAGGACGAATAATCACTTTTAAGGTTATTATGATAATTGTTGGTAATTATGAAATTGATGTGTTGTGTTGGGTTATACAAAATCGATGTCGTTAGGTACCAAAATGCGCGTTTTGGCTGGTATTTTTCGCGTTTGGCTGCTGTTCTGAGCTGCTGCAGGTACAGGAAAAATCTGACTCGCGCTCATCAACACGGGCCGTGTTGTTTCACACGGGCACCCGTGTTGATTCACTGTGTTGGCATAAAAAATGTGTTTCTGGGCACATTTCAACACGGGCCGTGTTGTTTCACACGGGCACCCGTGTTGATCCCCTGTATTGTCAAAATAACGTGTTTCTGGACACATTTTTACACGGGCAGTGTTGTTTTACACGGGCACCCGTGTTAAACCTCCTGAGTTGGTTTCTGAACTTTGTTTTTTGTGCTTGTTGTGATGTACAGGAATGATTTTTGTTTAATGTGCAGTGTTTGTTAGTTTTGAACATGCTGCTTAATGATATGCATAGTGTTGTTTGACGTTTGTATCGAATAACGATTGTATGTTAAGATACCAACACTATGTGGATTTTATTGTCATGCTTTTAGATGATGTTATCAAGCATGAATTATGATATAACTTGATATGATTGATGTTTAATAGTATGCTGAGTGATTACATGCTATCCATATCCTGTTATGATTGATGTTGTTGATGTTGCATGATATGTTGATTGATGTTAATAGTATGCTGAGTGTTACATACTTTACATATCATGTTGCATTTGTTAATTCCCATTGTGTGGAATTAACATGGTGGCCAATATACGTGTCCGCGATTTAATGGAACGTTGAGGTGGTAGCCGTGTCCGCGATATAATGGAATGGTGAGTTATCCGTGACCCGAGATTTAATGGGGCGGTAAAATGGTACCACATGCATGGGTGTGTTGCATTATATTGAATATAACATGAATGGATGATTTTCCAATGTTGTATTTAATTGATTGTATGCATGTACTGCTGCTAAATTGTTAATGATGTTTGATGTTAATTATAAGTATGAAAAGTGATGTATTATGAATATATGAATTGTAAAGGTTTTCGTAAACTATGAAATATGCTAACTGTTTGGGTGATGCTTATGGTTTTTCTGAATTGATTGTTATGAACGTATAATCAAATGTATAGTTGAAATGCTCACCCTTACTGTTGAATATTTCAGATTGAGGAGCTTCGTTCAGGTGCTTGGCGAAGGCTTGTTGTTTCTAGTTTATTTCCGTTTAGGTATTGCCCGGGTCATGCTCTGATAGTTGTAACTCCGGGAACGTTTGTTTGTCGAGCTGCTTTAGTCAGACTCGTTTATTCCTTATGTTTGTTATAATATGATGTTGATATATTCCAGGTGTTAATCCCTGATGATTTTGAAAATATTATAACATTGGTTTTGTTAATTAAATTATTCCGCTGTGTAAACATGTATGAATTGCTTCTATGTGATGCATGACAGGAACTTGTTTTTGTAAAAAGAGAATTGTGACATCCTCGTTAATACATGTACTCTGAAAATATGATTTTAATTATTTGCGAATATTTTATGCGGGGTTTTAGAGGGTGTTACAACCGTCGCCATCAATAATTAAAAGAAACTCAAAAGATAGTCACGACGGTATCAAACAGTCACCAATACTTGATTATGTCAGCTCTAAACCCGTCGTAAACTTGAACGACAGTTTTTGTAACCGTCGCGAAATAGGTTGGGGACACACACTTCTGCGACGGTAAAGCAACCGTCGTGGAAAGCAAATTGCGACGGTTTTAACCGTCGTAATCTACAAAAATACCTGTCGCAATCTGCCAATTTTCTTGTAGTGATTGTGCGATACTCCTGCCAACCCTGATACCTCTTCACCAAAGTATAATCTGAACACTAAATGTGCTTACCACTTAAGTAGCCCCGGGCATGAGACTGGCCAATGTTGGGCCTTGAAGAACAAAATCCAGGATTTGATCGATAACAAGACTATTGAGTTTGATCCTCCTCCAACTCTGAATGTAATCAGCGCACCTATGACAAAGCATGACAAGGGTGTTATTGTTGTTTAAGATATAATTTATGTTGCCTTTGTTGAAGACTTGACTACTCTGTTGAATATCATCAAAGAGAATCTGTTGAAAAGACTGTGTAAAAGACTGTATTTGTTGTACTAAACATCTCAATGGATGTGAAGGGTTGAAGAAAGGCATTCAACGCCTGATGGATAGCCACGAGATCCTATTTGAGAAGACCCCACTTGCCAAAAGTTTGATTGATAAATGTGAAGATCTCTCCATAATAACCATCTCAAAAAAGCCTTTTAGGATCACCTCCAAAGGTCTTATTAGGATTTCAAATGAACCCACTGTTGATCCCTTAATAATTACCAATCTCGGACCAATTCCCTACTCTTCAAACAAGGTAGTACCATGGAACTATGGTGCTGAGGTGTTTTACCACGGGATAAAACAAGACGCTTGGATCGAAGAAGAAAAAGATGATGATGTTGGTAACATAGCTGGCTCAAGTAAGGTAACTCAAACTGGGAGAATCTTTTCACCCAATATCTCACCACCAGTTGTTACGAAGGTACCCGTCCATATTACTGCTGCTAAGTCAAGTACTGATCCAAGAGGGAAAGAGAAGGTTGTTAAGCCGGTCGTGACAGAAATACCCGCAAAGGACATGGCTGATGAAGAACCCTCCGCTCGTGAGATGACGAGATCTTGAAGATAATAAAAAGAAGCGACTTCAAGATTGTTGAGCTGTTAGGGAAAAACCCTTCTAATATTTAAATTTTGACATTGCTACTTTGTTCTGATGCCCATGCATGGACATTAATCAAATTCCAAAAAAAGGCCCATGTCCCCCATGAGACCACAACGGACCAATATGAGAATTGCGTGGCGAGCTTGACGGCTGATAATGGCTTGGGATTTTCAGATGCTGACCTAACACCGTTTGGGAAGAACCACAATAAAGCTCTACATGTTTCTGTCGAGTGCAAGGGGAACACCTTAGCACATGTTCTAGTCGACACTGGCTCTTCTTTGAACATACTACCCAAGGGGGCGTTAGACCATCTAAACTATGAAGGTTTAGTCTTGAAGCCAAGTGGTATCATTGTGAGGGCGTTCGATGGATCAAAAAGGACAATTCATGGGGAGGTAGATCTTTCAATCAAGGTGGACTCCCAAATTTTCAATTCCACCTTCTACATCATGGATATCTGTCCTTCCTATTCTTGTTTGTTGGGTCGCCCGTGGATCCATAAAGCTGGGGAAGTAACCTCAACTCTCCATCAAAAGCTTAAGTACCTTGTTAAGGGAAGAATTGTCACCGTCTGTGGAGATGGAGAGTTTATGGTAATCCACCTTAACTCTTTCAAATACGTAGAGATAGATGGAGAATTCATTGAGACCCCGTGTGAAGCCTTTGAAGTCGTGCCACCAATGATTGCTGCTACAAAATGTTCCTTTGACGAGTCCAAAGCTGTTAAAGTCATGCCGAAAATGGTTTCATTCAAAGATGCTCATGCTGAAATTGAAGAAGGGAGCTATGATACTTAGGGGTAAATCCTCGATATACCATTCAAATAGGACAAGTTTGGTTTGGGCTTCATCGTCAAGGCTCAGAAGGAAGTGAGGCGTGGTCGTGCAGGAAAGCTACCTCTCCGCATTGGAAGCCATGAAGTTAATGATGTGGGTGATTTTGATGAAGAAGCTGCATTTGAAGATTGGGTGTATCCAACTACAACAGAGCTGAAAAATTGGCATGCAAAGGACTTCATGCCCATCTCCTTCCTTGAGGTGTAATCTACTTGTTATTGCTTTTCTTTCAATTCAATAACATTTTGTCTGTAATATTTAACAATGACTTTTAAGCCATGTGTCTGGCCCGGGGCAATTTGGTCCATTTGTCAAGGGTTTTATTTATGTTAATCTAATCATATGATAATTCATTACAAATCATTGGACTCTTTTGCATTCAAATCATTGTGTTCATTGTCTTTCTTTCAAATACATTTTTCAAAATAGCCATGTATCTTACATGCACACACACATTCTCGCAGGTCCTCTTCCACTCTGGATATTATTTCCAATGGCTCTACTATTGCCGATTATGAATTTGAATGTCCAATTAACAAAGTCGAAGACGAAGGCGAAGAAGATTGTGATATACCAGGAGAACTAGCCATACTTCTATTACAAGAGGAAAAAGCTATTCAGCCGCACAAAGAGTCAGTTGAAGTCATCAATCTGGGTACTGAAGCAGACAAGAAGGAATTCAAGATTGGTACTAACTTAGAAGACAATGTCAAGAGCAGTTTGGTTCATATGTTGCATGATTATGTGGAAGTGGTTGCTTGGTCGTATGAAGATATGTTTGGGTTAGATACCGACATCCTAGTTCATCGTCTGCCGACAAAAGAAGATTGTCCTCCTGTCAAACAAAAAGTTCGTCGCATGAGGCCTGATATGTCTGAAAAGATAAAAGCTGAAGTGATGAAACAATTTGATGCAACGTTCCTAGCTGTGACATCCTATCCCCAATGGGTTGCCAATGTGGTGCTAGTGCCAAAGAAAGACGGAAAAGTTCACATGTGTGTAGACTATAGGGATCTGAATAGGGCAAGCCCCAAGGATGACTTCCCTCTACCACACATTGATATCTTGGTCAATAATACTTCTCAACATAAAGTCTTCTCTTTCATGGATAGCTTCTCTAGCTATAATCAGATAAGGGTGGCTCCCGAAGACATGGATAAGACTACCTTCGTTATGCAGTAGGGCACCTTTTGCTACAAGGTCATGCCGTTTGGATTGAAGAATGCAGGGGCAACATATCAAAGAGAAATGGTAGATTTGTTTCATGATATGATTCATCATGAAATAGAGGTCTATGTGGATGATATGATTACTAGGTCACAAACTGAAGAGGAACATCTCGATCACCTGTACAAACTATTCTAAAGGTTGACAAAGTACAAATTGAGGTTAAACCCTAACAAATGCACATTTTGAGTACGATCTAGAAAGCTTCTAGGTTTTGTTGTCAGCAATAGAGGCATTGAAGTTGATCCTGCCAGGGTAAAAGCCATCCAAGAAATGCCAGTCCCCCACTCTGAAAAGGAAGTTAGAGGATTCTTGGGTCATCTCAATTACATCGCCCGCTTCATATCTAACTTGACTGCTACTTGTGAGCCAATCTTCAAACTCTTGAAGAAAGATCAAGTAGTCAGATGGAATGATAAATGCCAAGCTGCCTTCGACAAAATCAAAGAATATCTACAAGAACCTCATATTCTCATGCCTCTAGTTGAATGAAGACCCTTGATCATGTACTTGACAGTACTAGAGAATTCTATGGGGTGCGTTTTAAGCCAACATGACGAGTCTGGCCGAAAAGAGAATGCTATTTATTACCTGAGCAAAAAGTTTACCGACTATGAAACTATATATTCACTGCTCCAGAAAACTTGCTGCACTCTGGCATGGGCTGCTCTCCAGTTAAGACAATATATGTTGACTCATACCACTCTGTTGATTTCTAAAATGGACCCAATCAAATACATCTTCGAGAAACCTGCCCTTTCCAGACGGATAGCCAGATGGAAAATGATCTTGACTAAGTACGACATTCAATACACTACGCAAAAGGCTATCAAAGGAAGCGTACTAGCAAATCATTTGGCCCGTCAAGCTATGGATGATTATCAGTCCATGAAATTCGACTTCACTGATGAGAACATCATGCTAGTAACCGACTGTGCGAATCCTGGACCGTATGACGGACTTGAACACGGATCCCGATGGACTATGGTCTTCGATGGTGCTTCCAATGCCTTGGGTAACAGAATTGGTTCTATGATCATCTCTCCTGAAGGTTGCCACACTCCTTTCACTGCCAGATTATGCTTTGATTGCACTAACAATATGGCTAAGTACGAAGCATGCATTTTGGGTCTAAAAGCTGCCATTGACTTGAGGATCAAACATTTGAATGTGTTTTGGGATTCCTCTCTAGTGGTTAGCCAAGTAAAAGGAGATTGGGACACTAAACACCCTAATCTTATCCCTTACAAGGAACTTGTGCTATCTCTGATTCCTCACTTCGAAGAGATCACATTTGAGCACTTCCCTAGGGAAGAAAATCAGTTGGCTGACGCCTTGGCAACCATGTCTTCAATGTTCAAGGTCAGATGGGACAACGAAGCCCCTATGATTACAATTGAAAGATTCGACGAACCTGCACATTGCTGTGAGCTTGACACCGACGCAGAAAAGCCATGGTACCATGAGGTGATGAGATATCTTGAAGCACAAGAGTATCCCAAGGGATCATCCATCAACGACAGAAAGTTCTTACATTGATTTTCAGCCAAATTCTTCCAAAGTAACAGAATATTGTATAAGCGCAACCATGACTCCACTCTACTCTGATGTATGGATAAGAAGGAGGCATAGGAAATCATGGAAGACATGCACGATGGTCTCTTTGGGACTCACTCAAGCGGACATATGATGGCTAAGAAAATCCTAAGAGCTGGCTACTATTGGTCAACAATGGAGACTGATTTCCATCAACATTCAAGAACTTGTCACAAAAGCCAAATCTATGTTGACAAGGTCTATGTGCCTCTTATCCCTCTGAACGTCATGACCGCTCCGTGGCCATTTGTAATGTGGGGCATTGACATGATTGGAGAGATCAAGCCAACCGCTTCCAACGAACATCGCTTCATTCTTGTCGCTATCGACTATTTCACTAAATTGGTCGAAGCCGCCTCATTTTCCTCAGTCACCAAGAATGTGGTAGCCAGATTCATCAAGCAAAACCTCATTTGCCGCTATGGTATCCCCAAAAGGATCATCACCGATAATGGGACTAACCTCAACAATGCTATGATCACTGAACTTTGCACTTAGTTCAAGATCAAGCATCATAATTCTTGTCCATATATACCCAAAATGAACGAAGCAGTCGAAGCGGCCAACAAAAACATCAAGAAGATTATGCAGAAGATGGTAGTGACCTATAAAGATTGGCATGAGATGTTAATATTTTCTCTACATGACTACCGTACTTCAGCTAGGACATCAACTGGGGAAACACCCTTTTCTCTAGTCTATGGCATGGAAGTTGTTTTGCCAGTGGAAGTTTAGATTCCCTCACTAAGGATCATGAATGAGGCATACCTAAGCGAAGACGAGTGGATTCAGACGAGATTGGATCAGCTGAACTTGATCGATGAGAAACGACTGGCTGTTGTCTGTCATGGTCAGACGTACCAAAAATGGGTGATCAAGGCTTTCAACAAAAAGATCAAGCCTCGAGTATATCAAGCCGATGACTTGGTAATAAAGCGCATCATTCTGCCACAAGGAGACCCCAGGGGAAAATGGACTCCCACCTATGAAGCGTCATTTGTTGTCAAGAGAGTGTTCTCTGGCGGTGCCATGATGTTGACTACCATGGATGGTGAAGACTTCCAACATCCTGTAAACGCGAACATAGTTAAAAAAATACTACGCATAAAGGACCCGCTAGGTTGACACACCTAGGCAAGATAAAGGCATCCTGGAAAACCAAAAGGTTAGGGCAAAAATTAGGGATATATGCAAAAGATTGTACACCCGACAAGTTGAAAATCTGAAAGGGAGACTTGGGCAAAAATAGGTATCCTGGTGGGATGAAAACCCGAAAGGGCGGTCCAGGCAAAATTTAAGGATTTGAAGCATATGGCTATGTCTCGTGGAATCACCACAGTCAACTTTATCACCAATGTCCAATTTCAAACGGTCCAAGATCAATCCAATCAAATTCTGTCAAAAGTAAAGGGCATTCGAAGACATTGAGGCAATAGTAGAGTTGGAATGCAATAAGATTATTTCCACACGGCTATTTATGTTGTTTTCAATCTTTGTTTTCCTTTCAACGATTTCCTCTTACTAGGATCTCCGTCTCTTTGTACAAAAACGCCTATTCTTGGGAAAAATATCAATACAAATATATATTTTTTAAAGTGCAAAATTTCTATCTTTGTTTTGAATGCAAAATTGTCCAATGACTAAAATTGAACGAACATATGCATATGAACATAATTAAAACTATTTGGAACATGCAGTAACAAGCATCTCTTTAATGTATATGGAATATCCCCACAAAGTTATTTCATTAACATTATCCCCACAAGGACAATTACAATAAAAATGTTCCCTCAACAAGATTACCCACAAAGTCTCTTTGCATAGGTTGATCTCCAGCCAGAGTCTCAATCTCTTGGCAGTTCTCTCCCAGTTAAGTTTGAATCCTACAAGTAGAAGCCTTGTGGATCTCTTCAAAGAACTCACCTCTCTAGAAGTTCATCGAGTATTCATCAACAAGGTTTATTTCCCCAACAGGGTTTATTTCCCCAACATACAACAATCAAGGAACCACAAAATTCCCCAACTTAGTCTAAACTCCCCAGTCGAGTTTATATTTCCCCAGCATAGACTATTTCCCCCGGTATAGTCTATCTTCCCCAACTGAGCCTGTTACCCCCAGCTGAGTGTATCCTCCCCAAGCTGAGTATGTCCTCCCCGACTGAGTCTACACTCTCCAGCTTGAGATTGCCTTTCAGATTATTACAAATCATAGGGCCATAACCCCAAATACCTAGTAAAGTCATCAATAAAACCTTTATTATATCCAAAAACTGCTATGAAGCCTGAACCCAACCAGATAATATTGTAACTTCTCCAAAGTACTTTAGAGCCTGGACCCGACCAGATAATAGTTTAACTCTTCAAAGATATTGAAGAACCTAGACTCAACCAGACCAAGGTTTAACTTATTTTCCCCAGTAGAGTTTTCCTTTACCCCAACCAGACCAGATATCAGTTTTCAGCTTCACCATCTCAAGAAAGTTATTGTAAAGCCTGGATCCGACCAGATAGCAATTTCCCCTTAGAAGTTTGTTGTGAATCCTGGAATCTGACCAGATAACAACTAAGTTCCCCAACTAAGTTACTGTAAAACCTGGACCTGACCGATCAGGAATTTATTTCCCCAGCAGCAGTCAAAATTTCATTATCTCCAGTTATCAAGGATTTATTTTCCTCAGCAAGACAACTACTCAGCTTACATGCACATCCGTAACATTCATATATCATAAACATTGATGAAACACAGTTCATTGCATCATACATATCATACAACATAACTTTGTGTTTTAGCTAACATTTTACCCTTTTTAGGATAAGATTAAAAAGCTATCATTAACAATTATTCAGAGATTTCAGATACAGCATGGATACACCCCATACACGACGGTCATTCTATTACTCATTCAGAATTTCAAGTCAAAGTACAGTACGGATACACCCCAGACACGACAGTCATTCTACTACTCATTCAGACTTCAGCAATCTGATACAGACTAGATACGCCCCAGACACGGCAACCATTCTATTTCTCATTCAGATTCGACTATCAGCTTCGAGTTCGGATATGCTCCAAACACGGATGCCATTCTGACCCTTACACCAGAAGTTTTATTCTCCCCGGTGCAGTCGCCACAGAAGTCATTTTGTCACTTATTCAGATCCCGGTTAAAGTTTCAGATACACTCCAGACACGGAAGTGATTCTTCTACTCATACAGACCTCAACTTCAGATACATTCCAGATACGCCCCATACACGGTTTCCATTCTGTCACTCATTCGGAATTATTCCCCGGCACACAGTTGCTCCATATACAGATGTTTCTATGTTACCCATTCAGAATACAGATACACTCTAGACACGACAGTCAGTCTGATATTCATTCAAGATTCAAATACAGTTACAGCTCGAATACGCTCTAGACACAGATGCCATTCTCTTGCTCATACAAACCCAATCTCCAAATACAACTCAGATACGTTCCAAATACGGATACCATTCTGATGTTCATTCTACTGATTTTCAACAAACAAATCTTAGATGGCATCTTTAAGCCCATCTCCAGCATGATTCTACCATCTCCAAATGGCATCTTTAATCCCAATCCTTCAACAATATTTTGACGAGTGCAAATTTACGGGCACTCTAGTGTCCAATCCTCTTTTACCTTCGAGTCACGAAAGGAAAACTTGCCAATCTAACTCTTCAGGTCCAAGAAGATTTAACAGGGACAACTGTTGTACCCCAACATTTTCCCTCTCATTTTATTAACATTTCTCATCACAAGATTCTTGGAACTCAAGACCAAGCTAGGGTTTGCTCTACTCAAGACACCTCCTTGCACTGTTGACCTAAATTAGGGTTTGAGTTTGCACAGGAATTTTTGGACCTTCAATGTCCAAATTGACTTCCATACTTCATGTTGGACTCATAAGTTTGTCCATACCAAGTTTCAAGTCTTGAATCAAATTTTTGCCCAATCAATTGGACAGTTGACCTAGAAATCAGCTGTATTGGAAAAAAAAGTCAACTGTGGCCAATTTACAGTCAAACCTCATGAATTTTGACCTACATCAACATTATGAACTCATATGAACCATTTGATCAAGTTTGGACCACAACTCCACAAGAAATTTGATCAGATCACTAAAAGGGCAAAATGGTCATTTTTAGGGTTTTGATTGTACAAAGGCAATTTTTGACTGTTTGGCCTAGCCAATGGCAAATTAAGCTCAACCATGGACTCAAGGACTCAATGACATTATCTTGACTTATTCAACAAGTGCAAAAGATCTCAAATGCATTGGATTGACAGATGAATTTTTCAGTCAACTGGTCAATATTTGACTGTATATTGAAAAGTCAAACTTTGACTTTTTGGTCGAAATCAAGTGCAAAGGGTCATTTTTCATCAATATGTGTCAAATTATGAAACTTTTTCATAAAGAAACCCAAAATTGCAAATTAAGGTTTGAAATTGAAAATTTTCATAACTTAGAATTTTTCTAAGTTATGAAATTTTCTTAATTTTTCCTAACTTTGTCCCACATTTTCACCATGATGCAAGTGGATTCTGTTGTACCCCAAAATTTTCCCTCCCATATTCCCCAAGATTTGACAAGAATAATCCTCAAATTGCTCAAGATGGATCAAGAGGTAGACAGTCAAATCACCTTCTAAGATAGCTGAAATTAGGGTTTTTGTTCTTTCAAGGAATTTGAGGTTTTCAATGGTTCAATCAAGTCTCATAGGCCTATACATATTCTCAAGCATCTACATGCCAAGTTTCAAGACTCACAGTACCAATTGGCACAGTCAAAAGCCTCATTTGACCTACAGTCAACTACAAGGGGCAAAATGGTCATTTTGCAGTCAAAAGTCAAAAAAATTGGTCAACATCTTATTTTGAGGTCACAATCATAATTTGATCAAGTCTTGATCATGATTCCACAAGAGTAGCTCAAAAATCATCAAGATGCAAAAAGTTACTATTTTTGGACAGTAGAAACGTCAACTGTATCTTGACCAGGGCATAACTTTTTCATGGTTTATCAGAAAAATTCCATCCAATGCTCATTTTGAAGGGGATGACATTTCCTACAAACCATCTTCACATTCCAAGTCCAAGAAATGCTCTCACAAAAAGTTATCAATTTCTACATTATAGGTCAAATTCAAAAGTCAACAAAAGTGCACTTTAAGTCAAAGACCATAACTTGATATTGGTAAATCCAAATGACATGGGACCAAAGGCATTGGTTAGAGGACATCAAGAGCTTTCCAAAATGTCCAATAACATGGTCATATGATCAAAATTGAGCAAGTTGTGCATTGGAGAAGTTGGGAAATTTTTGTGAATTTGCAAAAGACAACTTTGCTCAAAACACCTTATTTTTGCTAATGGGCCTCAAATCTCTTTTTGAAACTTCATCCATGACCTATGCACGACCCATCAAGCTTAATTGGATTTATTTTCTTATTTTTATTGATTAATTGGATTTTTAATTAATATTAATTCATTTAATTAATTTAAATTGTAGGAAAATGCAAGATTTGATTTTTCAATCAATTTGTGAAGCAAATATGGTCAAGATATGCTGGCAAATTCGTGCACAAGTCAAAGATACAAAAATCTCCAAATTTGGCAACATTTTCCAATCACGAAAAATAAAAAAGATTTGATTTTCAATCAAAGATTCAATCACCAATGCAATGGATTTTTGCCCAAGCTTTTGACCTAATTTCATTCCCTTATATACAAGCAAGAAAACCCTGATTCAAAGGACGTGAAAAAAGCTGCAGAAAATACCATAGCCAATTCAATAAATTTCCAAGAAAATTGAAAATTGATTTTGGCATTCTAGGGCGATTTAAAGACTTTTGTTGATTCTAATACATTGCATGAGGTCTTAGCCACGATTTACAATCAAATTCCAGTTTCAAAGCTCAAAGAATTATCATCTACAGAACCACGGTTTGCAATTCCTATTCATAATCGTATATCTTGATTCATGCATATTTGACATGTTTTTGTGGTTGATTTGTGTTGCTAGGGACCATACGAAGCTAATGGTATAATTTAATTGAACTAAAACACTTTGAATCAAAAGATGCCATGATCAATTTCTAGGGTTCTTAAGCTTTGAAATTGGGGATTCCTAAACCAGGAAAATTGAGACTATTAAGATACATGACTGAATTCGTGAGGACAAGACGAACTTGACCCACCCATCGCGAAATATTTATGCTTGTTGTAGCTCTAATCGCTATTTTTCCTTGCAGTATATAGTGGGGGTTAAAAACCCCCGCTATCTAATATTGTTTTTACAGGTACAACGAAGAAGATGATGAGGTGTTCACATATGGTTGGACCATTTGAATCAGCGCGCGTTTTGTTTTGATTTCAGTATATTTGTTTATTTTCTTATATAATTATTGCGTTTTATTTTAATAACAATTGGAACGCGTTGGCTGAGTGGTTGGGGAAAGCATGCAAAGTCCACTGGGACCTGGGTTCGAATCCCAGGTCCTTCAAAACATTTATTTCTTTTCTCTTGGCATATTCATATGCAGCTTTCACAAGGAAGTCCATCATGTACCTCACATCTCAGCACGCCATGTGTCTCTAAGCTTGGACCCAATGGTCATGAGTGGAAGACTACCATGCTCCCTAGTCAATCAACGCATGGGTGATCAGGAAAGTCAACAAGGCTTGCAGCATATTGGGCTTCAAATTGCCAAAGATACCTCCAAAATTGGGCCAGCACCCCTTGGGTTTATTCTTTTTTCTTCCTTTGTGTTTATTTATTTAATTGTTTTTTATTATTATTAATTATTATTATTTTCACTAACCAAAATAATTGATTTTTTCATAATAAATTCAGAAAACTAAAATATAATATTTTTATTATTATTTATTAAATTAACTCTTAATTTATTAATTTTGTAAATAAAAACTAACATAATTAATTTAGTTGTTTTAATTAGGTTAATTTTTGACATTTTTGCAATAATCTAAAACTAATGTAGAATTAGGGTTCTTGACTTTTAATCATCTTATTTTTATTTATTTCCTAAAAAACATAAAAAAATCAAAAATTTCTTTTTTTATTTTATTAATTAATTAGTTTTAGGATTAATTTAATTAAATGCAAAATAACAAAAACTTCTTTCTTTCTCAAAAAGGGTCAAAACCCTAAGGGCTTCTCCGATTCAATTTTCTCTCGCGCGTATGTTTGTTTTATTAATTTTTGATCCATATTTATGTATTTGCTCCGAGGATGTAATAACTTTAATTAGGACCTTTTTATCGCTTTCTTTATTTTCTCGCATTTATTTTTCAAGAGTTTGTTTTTGGCGATGTAAATACCGGACGCCTTGTAATAGCGTATCTTTACTTTCCGCAATTTATTTTCCGCAAATATAAACTGCTAGATGTATGTTAACTAAACTATGCATGACAAGACTTATCTCTGAAAATTAAAATCAACCCGTAGCTCACTATAACATGTGCAAAGATAACATAATTGAAACTTGACACACTCGCACATGCCACTCCTAAGGTACGCCTCACTTGGTTGCCTCGACGTGGTCATTGAGTATAGGGTGTTTTAGAGGTCGCCTTCTTGTCCAAAGATCCAAGTTGCCTCGAAACGGTTGCCTCTGATAAAGAGGATCTAGGACATTAGGGTTACCGCCAAGGCGTCCTACTATTGATTTGGTGATCACATGTCCCTATAATCGAATAGTGGGATGGTACTGTCTAAAGGACATTTACACAGCTTAATTTCTTTTGAGTAGGTAGAGGTTCTCAGGTACTTGCTCTTTCAAAAAAAAAAATACTTTCGCACCTACACTTTTCTGACAAAAGTTTTCAAACAAACACTTCATACACTCTTGAGGACAGATACAAGAGTTAAATCGAAGTTTTCAAACAAACTTTTTCAAAACCCACAAACACCAGAAAAGCAAAACATTTTGAAAACCTAGTGAGCAAGTACCTAAGAGCCCGTGGATAACCACAGATAGAAAGGGTGCTAACACCTTCCCTTTCTATAATCTACCTCCCGAACCGAGAAACATCTCGAAAAGGAATTTTGTTGTGCTTTTGTCCTTTCCTTGTTGGAGAAAATAAAAGACGGTGGCGACTCTTGCTTACCGCGACATTTCGCGAACCAGCATTCCAAAACAGTCAGTTATATTTCCACCGATCACAGAACTGGCGACTCTGCTGGGGAAATATAAGTAAGGTGTACCTTAGGATTAGATCACTATGTTTTCAATTGTATGCCTTATATGCTTTAATTTTGTGGGCTTGTATCGGAGTTTTATAGATCCTAACCCGGATCTGGGGATACCCTTTAGGTAAGTAGAAATAAACTGTGAGGGACCTGTCCGGCATAGACCGACACGGGTGAAGCAGTAGCTACATTTGTGTGACACCTTGGTCTGTACCGATATCCCTTGTGTTAGAATGAGGAGAATATGGGTCTTCTGAGGAGTCATTAAGCACCAACTGACCTTAGCACCTTAAATTGACCAACTTGGCCATAGAACAGTAGCAGTATGCTACGCTCATTGAGGCTAAACTCTCGCGATGGTTTCGGCCGCAAGAAAAGGTTGCCAAACTGGAATTATGACCGATTGAGGGTAGTCAATGATATTGAGATCCTCTAGAACCCGGTTACTATTTTTAGGACAGGTCTTAACCAACTGAAACTGAAAGAGGGTAGTACCTAAACTTCATGCTAGCCTGAACTCTAAGGGCTCTTTTGTGCGACTTGTATGCCCTACCATGTTTGCCTTTTGTGAATACTTGTGGCGTGCCTTTATCATAACATCATACCATCATAACATTGCATGCATCCTGCATAAGGACTAACCCATTTCAAAGACAAGAGGGTTTCATCTTTGCTCTATTTTGTAGGACATCATGATGCCCATGCGAAGGAACACTATCCGGCTCAACTTTGTTCAACCACCTGCTTTGCTTACATAATTGGTTGATAGGATTCCAAACACTACTTCCTTCATCAAGAGGCATGGTTCTCTTCTCGGTTTAGTCACTTCAAAGTGGGACCAACAATTGATGAGCGTCCTGGCCCATTTTTATGATCCGATATACCATTACTTCACCTTTCAAGACTTCCAGCTGGTCCCTACCCTGGAAGAATTCTCTGATTTGCTTGGTATCCCTGTTTTGGAACAGACTCCATTCACTGGTTGGGAGAAGACTCTTAGGCCTGAAGAGATTGCTGCAGCGCTTCCCTTGACCAAAGAAGAGGTAATGGCTAACTGGGAGACTAGAAGTGGAGTTAAGGGCTTTTTGGCTAAGTTTCTGGTTGGCAAAGCTAATAGTTTCTGGAATGACTTAGACTTCAGGGCGTACGAAGAAATTATGGCTCTCTTAATCTATGGTCTGGTATTGTTTCCAAATCCTGATACCTTTATTAATGTCAACGCCATAAGGATCTTCATCTCTCGGAATCCTGTACCCACTCTCTTGGGTGATATCCTGCAACAACTCTATGCTCGTACTGCCCGAAGACGGGGAACTTTGTGGTGTTGTGCTCCTTTATTGGTGAGGTGGTTTATTTCGCACCTCCCTAAGTTCGTACTGAAGAACAAAGAAGGAAGGGGCTGGGCTCATAGGATAATGTCGCTTACTGATAATGACATCATTTGGACTCTCAAAGGTTTGGATAAGGTGGCTGTTATTAATCATTGTGGAGAGTATCCTAATGTTCCATTGATCGGTACCCAGGGAGGAATCTCTTATAACCCATGTTTAGCTCTCCGTCAGTTTGGAAGAGCCAGAAGAGCAGGGCCTCATGAGATGTTGATACCTCACATCAGTTTTGAATTTCAGGTAGATAGTGACGAGCTGTGCCATAGATTCATCAGGGCTTGGGACAGAATTCACAAATCTGACCCACATGAGTTGGGACCAAAAACTTCTCTACCAATGGAATCCTATTTCAGATGGGTCCGCATCCGTGCCCAGAAGTTAGGTATGCCATATGAAGTTGTCAGGCCTATTACTCTTGAAATTGCTGATAAAGACGGGGTTCCTCCAATTGTTCTCCACCCTCAGATACCCACTGATATTGGTACACTAAAGAGGTCTTGGGCGCAACTGCAGGAAGAACGAGATTCTTATCGGGAAAGGTTCAACGAGCAGGAACAAAAGATCCAGAAGCTGAGTAAACAATTGGAGAACGAGCGGATCCTGAACGACTATATCCGTACTGAGAAGATGAGGCCATGGGAGCATTGATGGACATTTGATGTTTCTTTTACAGCTTTTGTTTACTTTTCAGTATTTCCATTCCTGTAACTCCTAAGGGCAATTTGTTGAACAATTTAAATTCCAAAGTTGAATCTAATGAAGTATGTTTCCTTTTTGTCTACAAAGTTAAATCCCGATTGTCTTTGAAAACATAAATCATACGCATTTCATTTCATCATATGCATAGCAGGTACCCCTTTTTACATGTCACGTATCTTCTTCGTTGTTTATTTCAGCAATCATCATGACTTCTGAATCTTCCACTGAACAAGCTATCAAGGCCCTCCAGGCCCAGAATTCCCAGTTCCAAGAGTTGGTTATGAGCCTAGCCAAGGGTCAACAGGAGTTAAAGACCCTAACTCTGAAGAAAAAGAAGAAGAGGACCGTCTTGTTCAACACTGGACGCAGATTTGGGAATGGCCTGCAGAATGAGGTTGATCTGACTACCTCATCTGTAGGAAAAGACAGCCCACAAGAGAGAAGGGTTCCTAGTCCCGTGGTCTCTGACAACGAGACGGATTATGACGAAGAGAAGTACCCTCCTGCCGAGGATAGGTACAAACAGTTGGAGGACCGCTTAAGTGCTATGGAGATACAAAATGTGCCCGGGTTGGACTTCGGAGACCTAGGCTTATCCTCTGGGGTGGTGATTCCCCATAAGTTTAAGGCGCCTGCCTTTGCCAAATACGAAGGAGCCTCCTGCCCAAAGCTGCACCTCCGGTCGTATGTAAGGAAGATCCAACCTTACACTGCTGACAAGAATTTGTGGATCCATTTCTTCCAGGATAGTCTTTCAGGGACTCAACTCGAATGGTTCTATCAGCTGGATGGAGCCAGTATTCGTAACTGGGAGGATTTGGCTACTGCGTTCTATAAGCAGTATCAGTATAATTCCGACCTCGCTCCTACGCGTACCCAACTCTAGGGTATGTCACTAGGGACAGGTGAAGGATTTAAGGAATATGCTCAAAAGTGGAGAGATCTTGCTGGAAGGATGCAACCACCCTTAACTGACCGTGAACTTGTGGATATGTTCTTGGGGACCCTGTCTGGTCCATTCTTCAACCATTTGATCAGGAATTCTTCAGCCGGGTTTACAGACCTTATCTTGACTGGTGAGAGAATAGAAGCTGGTGAGAGAATAGAAGCTGGTATCAAGTCGGGGAAGATACAGAAAGGTGCCTCCTCGAGCACTGAGAAGAAGCCGTTCAAGAAGGAATCTAGTGTTGTCTATGGTTCAAGGAGACAGAATAGACCGGAACGCCGCCAAGCTGTCAACGCAGTAGTTATTTCAAAGCCTACTGCTGCTCCTCAGCATCACAACCAACAAAGAAGTGAGAGACCCCGAAGGCAGTTCACTCGC
This sequence comes from Vicia faba, assembly GCA_948472305.1. Lineage (NCBI taxonomy): Eukaryota > Viridiplantae > Streptophyta > Magnoliopsida > Fabales > Fabaceae > Vicia > Vicia faba. Next base: position 54,131 of record CATIWC010000821.1, on the reverse strand, counting down.
CTCAGCATGACCTTGTCCCAGATATTGCCGCAGTTACTGACAACCAATTTGGTGACTATAAAAGAAGCTCCGAAGGTTGTAAACACAACATCTCCAAAGTACAATCCTAACGCCCGTTGCGCTTATCATTCTGACAGCCCAGGGCATACTACAGATGATTGTTGGGCTCTGAAGAATAAGGTTCAAGACCTAATTGATGCTAAAGAGATTGAGTTCGAAGCGCCAGAAAGGCCCAATGTTGTGACTGCTCCCATGCCCAAGCATGGAGTGAATGCCGTAGAGGAAGACCTGTTTGTAGCCTCTATGGATGATATTGTTACTCCACTGTTGACTGTCAAGTGGAACCTGTTTCTAGCCGGTTTATTTCCGGGATGTAGTGAAGGTTGCCACTTGTGTTCCGTTTCACCTACTGGTTGCCCATCTTTGAAGTCAGGCATCCAAAACCTGATGGATAATAAAGAAATCCTGTTTGGAAAGATTGATGTTCCTACTACCCCTACTGAAGAAGTTTCCATTGTCACCATTTTCAACAATTCTCCCAAGGCTCCCCCGAGGAAGCCTGTCAAAATTATGCCTGTTCAAAAGATTGCACCTATAATCATCACTGTTCCGGGGCCTATCCCCTATACATCTGACAAAGCTGTCCCGTGGCACTATGGGGCAGATGTTTATGTTCTTGGGGTTAAACAAGAGTTTGATACTAGTACCGGCGTCAGCAACATCACCGGGCCTGCTAAAGTCACCCGCAGTGGTAGACTTTTCTCACCAGATATTGCGCCACCAGCAACCCAGAGACCTATTGCCATCACACCTGCAAGTGTGCCTACTTCCCTTCCTGATCAAGTTCCTATTTCTACCCCTGCTTCCGAGTCATCTGATGCTCGGGGCAAAGGGATAGCCACTGATGTGCCTGCCCAGACGGAGGCGCCAAAGACCACCACTGTTGAAGCTTCCAAACAGGATATGGAAGAGATTCTTAAGATTATTAAGAAGAGTGATTTTAACGTAGTTGAGCAACTAGGGCACACCCCATCTAAGATTTCAATGCTATCACTATTGTTGTGTTCAGAAGCCCATGCCAAGGCCCTGATTACCTTCCTGAAGACGGCCCACATGCCACAAGAGACGTCAGCGGATCAGTTCACCGATTGTGTGGCCATCTTAACTGCTGATAATGGTTTGGGTTTCTCCGACGCTGATCTGACTGCTAAAGCGAAGAACCATAACGAGGCCCTGCATGTCTCCATTGAATGCAGGGGCACTACTCTTGCATATGTGTTGGTTGACACTAGTTCCTCATTGAATGTATTGCCCAAGAAAGCTCTAGACAGGTTGGATTGCGAGGGGTTGGAACTAAAGCCAAGTAACATTGTTGTCCGGGCCTTTGATGGGTCTAAAAGGATGGTACATGGTGAGGTTGATATCCCAATTAGATTTGGTTCTCAGGTATTCGATTCTACGTTCTATGTGATGGACATCCGACCATCCTATTCTTGTTTGTTGGGTCATCCCTTGATCCATAAGGCTGGAGCTGTGACCTCCACACTACATCAGAAGCTGAAATACCCGGTCAAAGGGAAGATTGTAACAGTTCAGGGGGAGGAAGAATACATGGTCAGCCACCTCAACTCGTTCCGGTACATAGAGATGGATGGGGAATTCATTGAGACTCCATTCCAGCATTTTGAAGAGGTTCTTCAGACACTGGCATCAGCTGAAACTGTGATTGAAGATTCTCCTTTGAAGATGGCTTCCTTAAAAGATGCCCGGGCTGTTATTGAGAAGGGTGAGTGCGCAAACTGGGGCCGACTTCCTGATTTCACTCAGAAGACTGACAAGTTTGGTTTGGGTTTCGTTGTTCGTAAGGCAAGGATTGGAAGACCTCCCGTGCTCATCAGCAACTCGGGAGTAAATGCCATTAAAGATGACGTGGAGGAATCTGAATTCGGCAGCTGGATCTACCCTACGACCAACGGTGGACCAAGCAACTGGACGGCGAAAGACTTCATACCTATTACTTTTGTTACCCAGTAATGAACTCTTTGTTTTGAATTTGTAACAGACAATGTTTTGAAACTTTATGGCCCGGTGTCTTACCCGGGGCATCGTGGCTTCATTTGTGAGGGCTTTTGTGTGTCATTTTCATATATCATTAATAATAGCATTGGACGTTTTTTGCATTTTCAAATCTTGCGCTCCTTGTCTTTCTTTATTATATATTGCAAAACAACTATTTACACACACTCACATATACAGGTCCCAATCCACTCTGGATCTCACTGGTAACGACTCTGCTACTGCCAGTTATGACTTCGAAAATCTTATCAACTTATCCGAAGAAGAAGGTGAAGATGATTGCGAAGTGACTGGTGAGCTTGCCAGACTGCGACTCCAGGAAGAGAGGGCCATTCAGCCACATGAAGAACTAGTGGAAATGGTAAATCTGGGTACTGAGACAGACAGAAAGGAAGTCAAGATTGGTGCCAATCTGGAGTCTAGTGTGAAACAACGGTTGATTCAGATGCTGCATGATTACGTGGAAATCTTTGCCTGGTCCTACGAAGATATGCCTGGGTTGGATACCGACATTGTGGTTCATCATCTTCCTACCAAGGAAGACTGCCCTCCGGTAAAACAAAAGGTTCGCTGTATGCGCCCAAAGATGTCCGAGAAAATCAAAGCTGAGGTTATGAAACAATTCGACGCCAGTTTTCTAGCAGTAACTTCTTACCCTCAGTGGGTTGCCAATGTGGTTCCAGTTCTGAAGAAAGATGGTAAGGTCCGAATGTGTGTTGACTACAGGGATTTGAACAGGGTGAGCCCTAAGGATGACTTCCCTCTGCCTCACATCGACGTTCTGGTTGACAACACTGCTCAGCATAAGGTATTCTCCTTCATGGACGGTTTCTCCAATTATAACCAAATAAAGATGGCTCCCGAAGACATGGAGAAAACCACCTTTGTTACTCAGTGGGGCACCTTTTGCTACAAGGTCATGCCTTTTGGGTTGAAAAATGCTGGGGCAACATATCAGCGTGCCATGGTTGCTCTGTTTCATGATATGATCCATCATGAGATTGAAGTATACGTCGACGATATGATTGCAAGGTCCCAAACTGAGGAGGAACACCTTGACCATCTACATAAGCTGTTTGACAGTTGAAGTTGTACAAGCTGAGACTAAACCCGAACAAGTGCACCTTCGCGGTGAGATCTGGAAAGCTACTAGGTTTCGTCGTAAGCGACAAAGGTATTCAAGTAGACCCTGCCAAAGTGAAAGCCATACAAGAGATGCCAGTTCCCAAGACATAGAAAGAAGTCAGAGGCTTTCTAGGACGGCTAAACTACATTTCCCGATTCATCTCGCACCTAACTGCTACTTGTGAGCCCATCTTCAAGCTACTGAAGAAAGATCAAGTAGTACGTTGGAACGATGAATGTCAGGCCGCTTTCGAAAGAATCAAAGAGTATCTCCAAGAGCCACCCATTCTTATGCCACTAGTTGAAGGGAGACCTCTAATCTTATACTTGACAGTACTGGACAACTCAATGGGGTGTGTGCTGGGGCAGCATGACGAGTCTGGCCGAAAAGAGCACGCTATTTATTACCTTAGCAAAAATTTTACCGACTGTGAGACCGGATACTCACTGCTCGAGAAAACTTGCTGCGCTTTGGTATGGGCTGCTCGCCGGCTGAGACAGTATATGTTGACTCACACTACTCTGTTGATTTCAAAAATGGATCCAATCAAGTATATCTTCGAAAAGCCTGCCCTGTCCGGAAGAATAGCAAGATGGCAGATGATCTTGACCGAATATGACATCCAGTACACAACCCAAAAAGCAATCAAGGGAAGTGTGTTGGCAGACCATTTAGCACATCAGGCAGTGGATGATTACCAATCTATGAACTTTGAATTTCCAGACGAGAATATCATGGTAGTGACTGATTGTGAAATACCTGGACCGGATGAAGGACCTGAGGAAGGATCCTGATGGTCTATGCACTTTGATGGAGCCTCAAACTCTTTGGGTAACGGTATTGGCGCTGTGATCATATCTCCTAAAGGCTCTCATACTCCACTTATTGCCCGACTATGTTTCAACTGCACCAACAACATGGCGGAGTATGAAGCATGCATCATGGGTCTTCGAGCTGCAATTGACCTAAGGATCAAATTTCTGAGTGTCTTCGGAGATTCCGCTCTCGTGATCAGTCAGATCAAAGGAGAATGGGATACGAAACACCCAAATCTTATTCCCTACAAGGAGTATGTGTTGACGTTGCTTCCCCATTTCGAGAAAATAACATTTGAACATTTCCCAAGAGAGGAGAATCAGTTGGCGGACGCGTTAGCTATGATGTCTTCTATGTTCAAAGTCAAATGGGACAACGAGGCTCCCCGAATCATTATTTGGAAATTGGATGAACCTGCACATTGCTGTGATCTTGAGACCGAAGAGGTAACAAAAAAACCTTAGTATCATGAAGTAAAGAGGTACCTTGAAGCTCAAGAATACCCCGAGGGTGCATCCGTTAATGACAAGAAGTTTCTGAGAAGGTTCACGGCGAAGTTCTTCCTCAGCAATGACATTCTTTACAAACGTAACCATGATTCAACCTTACTGCGTTGTGTGGATAAGACTGAAGCAGAAAGGATCATGGTAGAGCTGCATGAAGGTACCTTCGGAACTCATTCCAGTGGACATACCATGGCCAAGAAAATCCTTCGAGCAGGATATTACTGGTCCACAATGGAAGCCGACTGTTATCAACATTCTCGGACGTGTCCCAAGTGCCAAATCTATGCTGATAAGGTGCACATTCCTCCATTTCCTTTGAACGTCTTGACAGCACCTTGGCCTTTTGCAATGTGGGGCATTGATATGATCGGCGAGATCAGACCTACGGCATCCAACTGGCATCGCTTCATCCTGGTAGCAATTGATTACTTTACGAAGTGGGTTAAAGCAGCTTCCTTTGCCACCGTAACCAAGAATGTCGTGGCACGGTTCATTCGGCATAACCTGATTTGTCGATACGGTGTACCTGAGAGGATCATTACGGATAATGGTACCAATCTTAACAACAAGATGATCACTGAGCTCTGCGAGCAATTCAAGATACAGCACCAAAACTCTTCTCCCTACCGGTCGAAGATGAATGGGGCTGTAGAAGAAGCTAATAAAAACATTAAGAAGATTCTGCAGAAGATGACAGTGACCTACAAAGATTGGCACGAGATGTTACCATTTGCTCTTCATGGGTACCGTACCTCAGCACGAACGTCAACAGGGGCAACACCCTACTCCTTGGTATATGGCATGGAGGCAGTCTTACCCATTGAAGTTCAGATACCCTCTCTCCGAATTATGAAGGATGCAGGTTTAAGCGAAGATGACTGGATCCAGACTCGGCTTGATCAACTAAACCTAATCGACGAAAAGAGACTCACCGCTATTTGTCATGGTCAGACGTACCAAAAATGGATGATCAGGGCATTTAATAAGAAAGTCAGACGACAAGAGTATCAAGTCGGAGACCTGGTAATCAAGCGCATCATCCTACCTCAAGGTGATCCCAGGGGCAAATGGACCCCTACGTACGAAGGGCCATTTGTGGTTAAGAACATCTTCTCAGGAGGAGCAATGATTCTAACCACCATGGATGGTGACGACCTTCCTCACCCCGCCAATGCAGACATAGTAAAAAGATACTACGCATGATTAAAGACCCGCTAGGTTGACTGGCCTAGGCAAAAATAAGGGCTTCCCGGCGAACCAAAAGGGTTCGGGCAAAAATAAGGGATGAAAATAAAAAATATGTACACCCGGCAAGTCGAAAACCTGAAAAGGCGGCTTGGGTAAAAATGGGTATCCTGGTGGACTGAAAACCCGAAAGGGTGGTCCAAGCAAAAGTTAGGGATAAGCGTAACACTATGTCTCATTGGATCACCCTGCATCCAGACTTCGGTATCGACCATCAGGCTCGGACGGCACCAATCAATCAGATTCCTCTTCAACTAAGCAGCAAAGTGATGAGATGCTTGAAGACATAAAGGCGATAGCAGAGATGGAACCCAGTGGGATTTTTCACATAGCTGTTTTGTTTTCCTTTTCACAAATTGTATAAAATCTCTTTTGTTCGGCCGCGTTCTCTTACTAGGACGTCAGCCTCTTGTACAAAAAATGCCTATTTACAGGCAAACTTCAAAATCAATACAAGTTCATTTTTCAGACAAATTGCAAATTGTTTTTCCTTTATCTGTTTTGGTTTGCAAAGAACGTCCAATGTTCATTTTTGATATATGCATTTGACATTAATTGCTGCTCATGAATATTTGCATACGAAACAAAGGACTAATTACAGGTGACATCGGAAGTAGGGGCAATAAGAATTGTCTAAGCGATCTAGTTGCTTTGTCCACCAAAGTACCAAGGTAGGCTGCAGAATATGACCAAGATACATTCACTCCCCGCAGAATAAGACAAGATTCAACAATACTCTCCCCAAGTAGAGTTGGTCTCCCATCAGCCCTAAAAAGGCACAGTATCCCCAGCAAGTCAGCAATACTCTCCCCCCAAGCAGAGTTGGTCTACCATCAGTCCTGAAAAAGTTGGGTATCCCCAAAAGATCTTAATATTCCCTAGCAGAGTATATAGATATTCCTCAACAAGCATCCCTGGCGTTCTTAACATTCCTCAGCAGAATATAAGAATGTTCCCTGGCGGAATACAAGATACCCCCAGTGGAGCCATTTCCCAGCGCAGTCTAAAAAAGCTTCCCCGCCAGAGTTGAATTATCTCTCCAGTAGATTCTGGAAGCCTGTCCCCTGCAGAGTACAAATGCATCTCTCTAGTAGATTCAAAAGTTATCCCCCACCGGAGTTTAACTGGGTTATCCCCAGCAAGTTGCAACGGAAAGATCATCCCTAGCGAAGTTCTTTCTATCCTCCAACGGAGTTCATCATCAAAATCCCCCAACAGAGCTTATCAACGGCATCCCCAACGGAGTTATCGTTAAAATCTCAGCACAACATCTCTTCCCACAGAGTAATTCCCTGCAGAGTAAGCTCTTCACCAGGTTTATTCCCCAACGAAGTCATCTTCTCCTACCGGTTTATTCTTGCAATCATCTTCGTGCATCATCCCCAGCGGAAACGAAGAACTCTACTCTTCAACATCAGCCCAGGATTTAACAAACTCCCCGGCACTCGTCAAGGATTTATTTTCCCAGACGAAAATACATTCATAAAACATTTCACATTTCATGCATGACAAAGTGCATACGACACGATCTCATTTTTAGAACATCATGCATCATGACATTGCATACAGCTAAGGTTTTACCTTTTTCAGGAAAAGGTCAGTCCAAAGATGATTACCATCAACCTTTGCAGTTCCAGATCAACACCTGTTACTAGCCAGGAAATATCTGTGGATGACTGATTATAGGTTAACACCTGAAACCAGACAGGAAAACCACCTATATGAAGAGATTGAAGATTAACACCTGTAGCAAGCCAGGAAAGCTATCTTTCTTTCTCAGGTCAGAGATTAATACCTGAAACCAGACAAGACAACTATCTCATCGGCCAGCCTTCTTAAGTTCCAAATCAACACCTGTAACTAGCCAGGAAATATCTGGGGACGACTGATTGTAGATATATACTTGAAACCAGACAGGAAAGTTATCTACATTGAAGAGATTGAAAATTAATACTTGTAGCAAGCCAGGAAAGCTATCTTTCTTTCTCAGGTCAGAGATTAATACCTGAAACCAGCCAGGACAACTATCTCCTCGACCAACCTTTCTTAAGTTCCAGATCAACACATGTAACTAGCCAGGAAATATCTGGGGACGACTGATTGTAGATCTATACCTGTAACAAGCCAGGAAAGTTATCTACATGAAGAGATTGAAGATCAATACCTGTAACAAGCCAGGAGGACTATCTTTCTTTCTCAGGTCAGAGATTAATACCTGAAACCAGAAAGGATAACTATCTCATTGGCCAGCTTTTTCAAGTTCCAGATCAATACCTATAACAAGCTAGGAAAAATCTGTGGACGACGGATTGTAGATTAATACCTGAAACCAGACAGGACAACTATCTACTTGATCACCATGAAGCAACCCTACACCGGTTCCTTCTCTTCCAAGATGCAGTTTTATACGGACTCATCATAAAGCAACCCTACACCGGTTCCTTCTCTTCCAAGATGCAGTTTTACACAGACTCATCATCAGGCAACCCTACACAGGTTCCTTCTTTCAACCTACCAAGTTACAATTCAACGAACAATCTCCAGATGGCATCTATAAGCCCATCCCCCGACAAGATTCTGTCACATCTCCAGATGGAATCTATAAGCCCATCCTTTTATCCATCATATCTCCAAATGGCATCTGTAATCCCATTCCCGACATCACATTGCTGATACTACACTATGCGAGTGCCGATTTCTGGGCACTCTAGTGTTCAATCATCTTCCAACTTAGGATCACGAAAGGCACGCAAGCTAATCTACATCCTCAAGTTTAAGAAGATTGAACAGGGGCAATTGTTGTACCCCAAAATTTGCCCTCCCATATTCCCCAAGATTTGACAAGAATAATCCTCAAATTGCTCAAGATGGCTCAAGAAGTAGACAGTCAAATCACCTCCTAAGACAGCTGAAATTAGGGTTTTTGTTCTTTCAAGGAATTTGAGGTTTTAAATGGTTCAATCAAGTCTCATAGGCCTATACATATTCTCAAGCATCTACATGCCAAGTTTCAAGACTCACAGTACCAATTGGCACAGTCAAAAGCCTCATTTGACCTACAGTCAACTGCAAGGGGCAAAATGGTCATTTTGCAGTCAAAAGTCAAAATTTTCGATCAACATCTTATTTTGAGGTCACAATCATCATTTGATCAAGTCTTGATCATGACTCCACAAGAGTAGCTCAAAAATCATCAAGATGCAAAAAGTTACTATTTTTGGACAGTAGAAAAGTCAACTGTATCTTGACCAGGGCATAACTTTTTCATGGTTCATCAGAAAAATTCCATCCAATGCTCATTTTGAAGGGGATGACATTTCTTACAAACCATCTTCACATTCCAAGTCCAAGAAACGCTCTCACAAAAAGTTATCAATTTCTACATTATAGGTCAAATTCAAAAGTCAACAAAAGTGCACTTTAAGTCAAAGACCATAACTTGAGATTGGTAAATCCACATGACATGGGACCAAAGGAATTGGTTAGAGGACTTCAAGAGCTTTCCAAAATGTCCAAGAACATGGTCATATGATCAAAATTGAGCAAGTTGTGCATTGGAGAAGTTGGGAAATTTTTGTGAATTTGCAAAAGTCAACTTTGCTCAAAACACCTTATTTTTGCTAATGGGCCTCAAATCTCTTGTTGAAACTTCATCCATGACCTTTGCACGACCCATCAAGCTTAATTGGATTTATTTTCTTATTTTTATTGATTAATTGGATTTTTAATTAATATTAATTCATTTAATTAATTTAAATTGTAGGAAAATGCAAGATTTGATTTTTCAATCAATTTGTGAAGCAAATATGGTCAAGATATGCTGGAAAATTCGTGCACAAGTCAAAGATACAAAAATATCCAAATTTGGCAACATTTTCCAATCACGAAAAATCAAAAAGATTTCATTTTCAATCAAAGATTCAATCACCAATGCAATGGATTTTTGCCCAAGCTTTTGACCTAATTTCATTCCCTTATATACAAGCAAGAAAACCCTGATGCAAAGGACCTGAAAAAAGCTGCAGAAAATACCATAGCCAATTCAATAAATTTCCATGAAAATTGAAAACTGATTTTGGCATTCTAGGGCGATTTAAGGACTTTTGTTGATTCTAATACATTGCAGGAGGTCTTAGGCACGATTTACAATCAAATTCCAGCTTCAAAGCTCAAAGAATTATCATCTACAGAACCACGGTTTGCAATTCCTATTCATAATCGTATATCTTGATTCATGCATATTTGACATGTTTTTGTGGTTGATTTGTGTTGCTAGGGACCATACGAAGCTAATGGTATAATTTAATTGAACTAAAACGCTTTGAATCAAAAGATGCCATGATCAATTTCTAGGGTTCTTAAGCTTTGAAATTGGGGATTCCTAAACCAGGAAAAATTGAGACTATTAAGATACATGACTGAATTCGTGAGGACAAGACAAACCTGACCCACCCATCGCGAAATATTTATGCTTGTTGTAGCTCTAATCGCTATTTTTCCTTGCAGTATATAGTGGGGGTTAAAAAACCCCGCTATCTAATATTGTTTTTACAGGTACAACGAAGAAGATGATGAGGTGTTCACATATGGTTGGACCATTTGAATCAGCGCGCGTTTTGTTTTGATTTCAGTATATTTGTTTATTTTCTTATATAATTATTGCGTTTTATTTTAATAACAATTGGAACGCGTTGTCTGAGTGGTTGGGGAAACCATGCAAAGTCCACTGGGACCTGGGTTCGAATCCCAGGTCCCTCAAAACATTTATTTCTTTTCTCTTGGCATATTCATATGCAGCTTTCACAAGGAAGTCCATCATGTACCTCACATCTCAGCACGCCATGTGTCTCTAAGCTTGGACCCAGTGGTCATGAGTGGAAGACTACCATGCTCCCTAGTCAATCAACGCATGGGTGATCAGGAAAGTCAACAAGGCTTGCAGCATATTGGGCTTCAAATTGCCAAAGATACCTCCAAAATTGGGCCAGCACCCCCCCTTGGGTTTATTCTTTTTTCTTCCTTTGTGTTTATTTATTTAATTATTTTTTATTATTATTAATTATTATTATTTTCACTAACCAAAATAATTGATTTTTTCATAATAAATTCAGAAAACTAAAATATAATATTTTTATTATTATTTATTAAATTAACCCTTAATTTATTATTTTTGTAAATAAAAACTAACATAATTAATTTAGTTGTTTTAATTAGGTTAATTTTTGACATTTTTGCAATAATCTAAAACTAATGTAGAATTAGGGTTCTTGACTTTTAATCATCTTATTTTTATTTATTTCCTAAAAAACCTAAAAAACTCAAAAATATCTTTTTTTATTTTATTAATTAATTAGTTTTAGGATTAATTTAATTAAATGCAAAATAACAAAAACTTCTTTCTTTCTCAAAAAGGGTCAAAACCCTAAGGACTTCTCCGATTCAATTTTCTCTCGCGCGTATGTTTGTTTTATTAATTTTTGATCCATATTTATGTATTTGCTCCGAGGATGTAATAGCTTTAATTAGGACCTTTTTATCGCTTTCTTTATTTTCTCGCATTTATTTTTCAAGGGTTTGTTTTTGGCGATGTAAATACCCGACGCCTTGTAATAGCGTAGCTTTACTTTCCGCAATTTATTTTCCGCAAATATAAACTGCTAGATGTATGTTAACTAAACTATGCATGACAAGACTTATCTCTGAAAATTAAAATCAACCCGTAGCTCACTATAACATGTGCAAAGATAACATAATTGAAACTTGACACACTCGCACATGCCACTCCTAGGGTACGCCTCACTTGGTTGCCTCGATGTGGTCATTGAGTATAGGGTGTTTTAGAGGTCGCCCTCTTGTCCAAAGATCCAAGTTGCCTCGAAACGGTTGCCTCGGATAAAGAGGATCTAGGACATTATGGTTACCGCTAAGGCGTCCTACTATTGCTTTGGTTATCACATGTCCCTATAATCGAATTGACCTGAAAAGCTCCAACGACGGTGCTACCTACTTCTCAATAGTGGGATGGTACTGTCTAAAGGAAATTTACACAGCTTAATTTCTTTTGAGTAGGTAGAGGTTCTCAGGTACTTGCTCTTTCAAAAAAACAAAAATACTTTCGCACCTACACTTTTCTGACAAAAGTTTTCAAACAAACACTTCATACACTCTTGAGGACAGATACAAGAGTTAAATCGAAGTTTTCAAACAAACTTTTTCAAAACCCACAAACACCAGAAAAGAAAAACATTTTGAAAACATAGTGAGCAAGTACCTAAGAGCCCGTGGATAACCACGGATAGAAAGGGTGCTAACACCTTCCCTTTCTATAATCTACCTCCCTAACTGAGAAACATCTCGAAAAGGAATTTTGTTGTGCTTTTGTCCTTTCCTTGTTGGAGAAAATAAAAGACGGTGGCGACTCTTGCTTACCGCGACATTTCGCGAACCAACATTCCAAAACAGTCAGTTCTATTTCCACCGATCACAGATTCGAACAAAACTTACAACATGAAAGTTGTAGTCCTCCACAAAGTCTACATATTTCATTCACAAAGTTTTCTCAAAAGAAGCTTGGATCTCAAGTTATGATTTTTGGAACAAGGGTCTCTAAAACTTTTAACTTAGAGATATTTTGCCCTGGTTTAGGCAGGATTTTGACCCATCTTCTTGGCCATTTTTCACATAGTTACGCTTGTATTCTCAAGTTGCATTTCAAATATGGATTATAGTACATGTTGCAAGCTTTCCAAATTATCCAAGAACTCCTCAAACACATTTTTGGTTAGGGAGAATCGAATGCTTGAAGTTGGCAAAAACTCACTTTGTATCCATGGCCAATACATGTTCATACAAGTTGCAAAATCTGTCCAAACTAGCTTTGTACTTCATTACAGGTCTCTAAACCCATCAAAACTAAAAAATTGAATGCAAAATCATTGGATATTGGTGTTATTCTGATCATCAAAGCTTGGCACAATGAATAAATCAATTTTGGGCATAAAGGTAGCACTTCCATTTACATAAAGCATGCTTTATGTCAAATTGCTTTTCTTGAGCCATACACCAAGCCCTTTGCTGCAAACAAGGCTCCCTAATGTCAGGCAAAGTTCAACAACTTTCTGCAGCTAGGTTACAAGCCAGTACAGCCATAGCATTGTCAACTCTCACTTTTTACTTCAAAACCAAGTAATTATGCAAAAGGTCAAGAACTTACACATCTGATATATTCAACTCTGGCCAATATTTCAAACAAGTTTTGCACATCCCTGTGAGCCAAAAACACGATCCATTCATCCCTCAAACACCCTTGTACACAAAAATCACATTTTCTTGCAAAACAGGACAGGCCCTGCAGAATCACTTCCATTTTCACATCCACTCGTGCGTTTTGCTTGCAACCAGTTCCAATACCTTCCATTCAAGCACAACCTCATTTGCCGCTATGGTATCCCCGAATGGATCATCACCGATAATGGGACTAACCTCAACAATGCTATGATCACTGAACTTTGCACTTAGTTCAAGATCAAGCATCATAATTCTTCTCCATATATACCCAAAATGAATGGAGCAGTCGAAGCGGCCAACAAAAATATCAAGAAGATTGTGCAGAATATGGTAGTGACCTATAAAGATTGGCATGAGATGTTAATATTTTCTCTACATGACTATCGTACTTCAGCTAGGACATCAACTGGGGAATCTCCCTTTTCTCTAGTCTATGGCATGAAAGTTGTTTTGCCAGTGAAAGTTTAGATTCCCTCACTAAGGATCATGAATGAGGCAGACCTAAGCGAAGACGAGTGGATTCAGACGAGATTGGATCAGCTGAACTTGATCGATAAGAAACGATTGGCTGTTGTCTGTCATGGTCAGACGTACCAAAAATGGGTGATCAAGGCTTTCAACAAAAAGATCAAGCCTCGAGTATATCAAGTCGGCGACTTGGTGATAAAGCGCATTATTCTGCCACAAGGAGACCCCAGGGGCAAATGGACTCCCACCTATGAAGCGTCATTTTTTGTCAAGAGAGTGTTCTCTGGCGGTGCCATTATGTTGACTACCATGCATGCTGAAGACTTCCAACATCCTATAAACGCAGACATAGTTAAAAAAATACTACGCATAAAGGACCCGCTAGGTTGACACACCTAGGCAAGGTAAGGGCATCCTGGAAAACCAAAAGGTTTGGGAAAAAATTAGGGATATATGCAAAAGATTGTACACCCGACAAGTTGAAAACCTGAAAGGCAGACTTGGTCAAAAATAGGTATCTTGGTGGGCTGAAAACCCGAAAGGGCGGTCCAGGCAAAATTTAAGGATTTGAAGCATATGGCTATGTCTCGTGGAATCACCACAGTCAAATTTATCACCAATGTCCAAGTTCAAACGGTCCAAGATCAATCCAATCAAATTTTGTCAACAGTAAAGGGCATTCAAAGATATTGAGGCAATAGTGGAGTTGGAATGCAATGAGATTATTTCCACACGGCTATTTATGTTGTTTTCAATCTTTGTTTTCCTTTCGACGATTTCCTCTTACTAGGATCTCTGTCTCTTTGTACAAAAACGCCTATTCATGGGAAAAATATCAATACAAATATATTTTTTTTGAAGTGCAAATTTTCTATCTTTGTTTTGAATGCAAAATTGTCCAATGACTAAAATTGAACGAACATATGCATATGAACATAATTAAAACTATTTGGAACATCCAATAACAAGCATCTCTTTAATGTATATGGAATATCCCCACAAAGTTATTTCATTAACATTATCCCCACAAGGACAATTACAATAAAAATGTTCCCTCAACAAGATTACCCACAAAGTCTCTTTGCATAGGTTGATCTCCAGCCAGAGTCTCAATCTCTTGGCAGTTCTCTCCCAGCTAAGTTTGAATCCTACAAGTAGAAGACTTGTGGATATCTTCAAAGAACTCACCTCTCCAGTAGTTCATTGAGTATTCATCAAAAAGGTTTATTTCCCCAACATGGTTTATTTCCCCAACATACAACAATCAAGGAACCATAAAATTCCCCAGCTTAGTCTAAACTCCCCAGTCGAGTTTATATTTCCCCAGCATAGTCTATTTTCCCCGGTATAGTCTATCTTCCCCAACTGAGCCTGTTACCCCCAACTGATTATATCCTCCCCAAGCTGAGCATGTCCTCCCCGACTGAGTCTAGACTCTCCATCTTGAGTTTTCCTTCAGATTATTACAAATCATAGGGCAATAACCCCAAATCCCTAGTAAAGTCATCAATAAAACCATTACTATATCCAAAAACTGCTATGAAGCCTGAACCCAACCAGATAATAGTGTAACTTCTCCAAAGTACTTTAGAGCCTGGACCCGACCAGATAATAGTTTAACTCTTCAAAGATATTGAAGAACTTGGACTCAACCAGACCAAGGTTTAACTTCTTTTCCCCAGTAGAGTTTTCCTTTACCCCAACAAGACCAAATATCAGTTTTTAGCTTCACCATCTCAAGAAAGTTATTGTAAAGCCTGGATTCGACCAGATAGCAATTTCCCCTCAGAAGTTTGTTGTGAAGCCTAAAATCCGACCAGATAACAACTAAGTTCCCCAATTAAGTTACTGTAAAACCTGGACCTGACCAGATATCAGTTTAACTCTATCTTTTAAAACAAGTCTATTGTGCAGCCTGGACCCAACCAGATAACATTTAACTTCATCCACCTCAAAATTTGTAACGCCTGGACCCGACCAGATATCAGTACAACTTCATCCTTTCTAGCAATTTACTGCAAAGCCTGGAATCCGACCAAATAACAATTAACTTACTTATCCCCAGCAAATTATTGTAAAGCCTGGACCCGGCCAAATAACAATTAGCTACAATCCTCAGCAAGACACTATGAAGCCTGGGCCCAACCAGATATTAGTATAACCTTTCAAAAACCATGAAGCCTGGACCCGACCAGATGGTAGTTACCACTTCAAGTTTATTGTGAAGCCTGGATCCGACCAGATAATAGTTAATTTATCCTTCCCCGATAAGTTACTGTGAAGCCTGGATCCGACCAGATAACAGTTGACTTCCTCATCTTCAACAAGTTGTGAAACCTGGATCCGACCAGATAACAATTGACATTCAAGAGATATTCCCTAGCGGAAGCATCTTTTCAACAAAGTTTGGAGATATGTATACTCTTCATCCCCAACAGCGATCTGGGATTCAGCTTCCCAAAATTCCTCACAGTAGTCAGGGATTTATTTTCCCATACAAACATACATATCACATTCATACATCATAGCATATACATACAAAATGCATTTAGCATGATCCCATTCTTCTTGTGAACATCATACATACATCTACATTTTACTAACCTCTTTCCCACAGGTGAGACATCAAGTTTTAGTATAAATCGATCAAAGATTTATGCTGATACTTTTTCTAGTGTTTACCATCATTCCTCCAAATGGCATCTATAAGCCCATTCCAATTACGTCTTCGAGTGCAAATTTTTGGGCACTCTAGTGTTCAATCATCTTTCACCTTCAAGTCACGAATGGCGGATCCGCCAATCTAACTCTTCAGGTTTAAGAATATTGAACAGGGGAAGCTGTTATACCCCCAAATTTTTCCCTCTCATGTCTCAAGTAATCTCTCACAAGGTCTCCTTTGGTTCAAGACTGCACAAGGGTTGATCAGCTCGAGACACCTTCTCTAGCACTGATGACTGAAAATTAGGGTTTGAGTTTGCACAAGGACAAATGGACTTTTAATGCCCCATGTTGTACCCCAAAATTTGCCCTCTCATTTTATCAACATTTCTCATCACAAGAATCTTGGAACTCATGACCAAGCTAGGGTTTGCTCTGCTCAAGACACCTCCTTGCACTGTTGACCTAAATTAGGGTTTGAGTTTGCACAGGGATTTTTGGACCTTGAGTGTCCATATTGACTTTCATACTTCATTTTGGACCCATAAGTTTGTCCATACCAAGTTTCAAGTCGTGAATCAAATTTTTGCCCAGTCAATTGGACAGTTGACCTAGAAATCAGTTGTATTGGAAAAAAAGTCAACTGTGGCCAATTTACAGTCAAACCTCATGAATTTTGACCTACATCAACATTATGAACTCATATGAACCATTTTATCAAGTTTGGACCACAACTCCACAAGAAATTTGATCAGATCACTAAAAGGGCAAAATGGTCATATTTAAGGTTTTGACTGTACAAAGGCAATTTTTGACTGTTTGACCTAGCCAATGGCAAATTAAGCTCAAACATGGACTCAAGGACTCAATGACATTATCTTGACTTATTCAACAAGTGCAAAAGATCTCAAATGCATTGGATTGACAGATGAATTTTTCAGTCAACTGATTAATATTTGACTGTATACTAAAAAGTCAAACTTTGACTTTTTGGTCGAAATCAAGTGCCAAGGGTAATTTTTCATCAAGATGTGTCAAATTATGAAACTTTTTCATCAAGAAACCCAAAATGTCAAATTAGGGTTTGAAATTGAAAATTTTCATAACTTAGAATTTTTCTAAGTTATAAAATTTTCTTAATTTTTCCTAACTTTGTCCAACATTTTCACCATGATGTAAGTGGATTCAAACAAAACTTACAACATTAAAGTTGTAGTCCTCCACAAATTCTACAACTTTGATTCACAAAGTTTTCTCAAAAGAAGCTTGGATCTCAAGTTATGATTTTTGGAACAAGGGTCCCTAAAACTTTTAACTTAGAGAAATTTTGCCCTAGTTTAGGCAGGATTTTGACCCATCTTCTTGGACATTTTTCACATAGTTCCACTTAGAGTCTCAAGTTTCATTTCAAAGATGGATTATAGTACATGATGCAAGCTTTCCAAATTGTCCAGGAAATCCTCAAACACATTTGTGGTTAGGGAGAATCGAATGCTTGAAGTTGGCAAAAACTCACTTTGTATCCATGGCCAATACATGTTCATACAAGTTGCAAAATCTGTCCAAACTAGCTTTGTACTTAATTACAGGTCTCTAAACCCTCCAACACTCAAAAATTGAATGCAAACTCATTGGACATTGGTGTTATTCTGATCATCAAAGCTTGGCACAATGAATAAATCCATTTTGGGCATAAAGGTAGCACTTCCATTTACATAAAGCATGCTTTATGTCAAATTGCTTTTCTTGAGCCATACACCAAGCCCTTTGCTGCAAACAAGGCTCCCTAATGTCAGGCAAAGTTCAACAACTTTGTGCAGCTAGGTTACAAGCCAGTACATCCATAGCATTGTCAACTCTCACTTTTTACTTCAAAACCAAGTAATTGTGCAAAAGGTCAAGAACATACACATCTGATATATTCAACTCTGGCCAATACTTCAAACAAGTTTTGCACATCCCTGTGAGCCAAAAACACGAGCCATTCATCCCTCAAACACCCTTGTACACAAAAATCACATTTTCTTGCAAAACAGGGCAGGCCCTGCAGAATCACTTCCATTTTCATATTCACTCGTGTGTTTTTCTTGCAACCAGTTCAAATACCTTCCATTCAACTCACTCAAACTATCCCAAACCTCCGTTGCCAACTGTAACTCCATTTACAGTGTTCACCATTTTTGTTTTGAAGCTTTGCAGGTTGAGTTCTATAGAGAGATTCAGACCATTTCAAAACAAACTAAGCATTGGGAGAGGTCTAGAGAATATCAAGCAAGCTCAAAAGAACCTCAGGCCTCACTGAAAGTTGTTGCATTGCCATACTCGAGCTTGACTGAAACAGGTATTTCTCAAACTTCTATCTCTCTATTTAGGAACATTTAGCCTTAGGTTTGTTAGTGAAAGATGTAGTACTCATTGCCATGAAGCCATACATATGCTCAGTTTTCATTTATATTAAGCATGCTAAGAGAATTTCATCCATGAACATGCTGAAAAAACTAGGTCAGATTTTAGGGCCAGAGAAATTCTCTCTGGTCTTTGAGAGTTAGATCAAGTTTTTTATATGGTTAGAATCGTGGTTTAATGCTCTACAAGTTTCATGTTTTGAGTTTTGGCAAAAGATCACAAATACAGGAGTTAGCAGTTTGTACAGGCGCGCGCGTATTTTCAAACATTCTGGAGGTTGAAGATGAAGTCTGGGCTGGGCCTGGCCTTCTTGATGTCTGTACCCCCATTTTGCTAAATGCACCCCGTGGCCCATTTTCTTTATATTTTATTATTTTTGCATTTTAATTTCATTTCTGACTTTTTTATTTTATTTCCAAACATAAAAAATGCTTAAAAAATATTTTCACCTTTTTTTACATTTATTAGGTATTTTATTTTGATTTTTTCTAACATAAAAGCAATTTAAATACTTTATATTATTTAATAAAACTTAAAAACAATGTAAATAATACTAATATTTTTATTTCTTGTTTTTATTCACACTGAAAATATGTTCTTGAATATATTTTATTTTTGTAAATATTTTATTTTATTTTATACATACTTAATATATATATATATATATATATATATATATATATATATATATATATATATATATATATATATATATATATATATATATATATATATATATATATATATATATATATATATATATATATATATATATATATATATATATATATATATATATATACATATATACTTTTATCTTATTAAAAAAAACTTAGAATAAAAATACAAAATATTACATTTTTATTTTTATTATTATTTATACTAAAAAATACCTTTTCTTCAATATATTTCATTTTTGTACATATTAATATATTTTTTGTATATAAATAATATATAATATTATTTTCTTAAGGAAAATTAGGGTTTACCCCTTTATTAAATAAAATCAACTTTTTATTTTATTTCTTTACACCTTTTTCACATAAAAAATACTTTACATACATAAACAAATAAAAACTTTTTTTTGCATAATACATTTTATTTAATATTTATTTATCTTGTTTATTTAAATAGTGTACATTTAAATATTTTTGCTTTGGAAATTCAATTTGGATGTAATAGTAAATAGGGTTTATATTTCTTGTCAAATACCCCCCGATTCAAAATTGTACCACCATCCCCATAATCATGTTGTAATAGCTTAGAATTTAAATTTTTGCACTTAAACGCTTTCAATTATGCCATGATTAGAGAATTAAGGTTTGTATGCCAAAATCAAAATCAACAAATAGTTTGACCTAATCAAAGATAAAAATGCATGAAAAATAAACACAATGCACACTTACACCCCTAGGGTTACAATCCACTTGTTTCCTTCAAAAATCGGCCATGGTATGCATGTTGAGTACTTTGGAAAAACAAAAACAAAAAACAAAAGATCATAGTCCCTCGATGACGCTATCTGAGTTGCCTAAACAAAAATGATGGAGTCCCTCAAGAAAATTGACAAAGATAATTGACACAATTGTTATCATGGTCTATACGATGACCCCCGCCTGTCCCGTTTAACAACCTAACACAAGGTTGTTCACCAAATACAATGGTGAAACAACACTGTTAAAAGGGTTAAAAACATAAGAAAGATCATTGAGTAAAATAGGGTAGATATCTCTTAGTTACTTGATCAAAAGCTTGCCAAAACATCCTTGCTATTTTCAAACACACTTCACAACACAATTTCAAAATCCAACTTTCAAACATTGGAGACTTTTCAAAAGACAAAAACACCTTTGTAAACATTCAAACAAGAATCATTACAAAGGTTGCCACAACGATGGCCTCTTTTCAAAACATCTTTCAAAACCACACACAAAGCACCATTTCAAACAATTGAAAAGCAAAGCAAGTGATCTAAACAAGTAACTAAGAGCCCATGGATAACCATGGATGAAAAGGGTGCTTGCACCTTCCCTTTTCATAATCTACTCCCCAAACCCAAAAAAAACATCTCAAAGGTCTTTCGTGTGCTTTTTGACCTTTACTTAGGATAAATTAAAAAGTCGGTGGCGATTCTTGCTAAACCGAAACATTTGCAAACACAAACGTAAAACCTCAAGTCAGTTCTCCCATCGTATCACAGAACTGGCGACTCTGCTGCGGATATCTTTAAAAATGGAGTAACCTTAGGGCTTAGATCACCCTTTGCATGCTTATCTTGATTGCTTTGATTGCTTTACATTTGGTTCTCTTGTTTGGGCTTGAAATCCTCTACCTGGATTTGGGAAACATTCATAGGTAAATAGCAATACGTTGTGGAAACTGTGTGGGGTATACCGACATGGTTGAAGCAATAGCTATATTAGTGTGACATATTTGTGAGTACCGTTAGCCTTTGAGTCAATCAAAGAGAATACGGGGCCGCTGAGTGATGTCATGAAGCACTAATGAACTCTTAGAACCTTACTTGACCATCTTGGCCTTTTTTAGGGGTAGTGAGATGACCGGATTTGGTGCAGTCCGAAGTTGGTAGATACTCGATACTAAACTCATTGAGGGTTGTTTTCTTGGAATATTTCGGTAGCCAGTTAAGTGGCTAAACTAAAACAATGAACACAGAAAATAATCCAGTGATATTGAGCTCCATAGAACCCGGTTACTATTTATAGGACATGTTGAGCCAACCAACTTCAAGATGGTACTTACCTATGAAACCTCATGCAAGCCTGAAACTAGGGTTTTTGTGTGACTTGTTTGTACATATGCTTGTGCATACATCATGAACATCATATGCACCCACTAACCATTTCAAGGGTTTGGATCTTCATCTTTGTTCTTGTTTTGTAGGTCATGGAATCTCTTCGCAGGAAAACAATTCAAGTCAACCTTGTGAGAATCCCTCCTCAACTCAAGGAGCTTACTTCCAAGATTCTAGAGAATTCTCTTTTCAGTGAAAGACATGGTAGACTTCTCAACTTGGTTAAATCCAACATTGAAGAAGACAAGGTGAAAGTTCTCTTCCAGTTCTTTGACCCCCTACACCACTGTTTTACATTCCCTGACTACCAACTAGTACCTACTTTGGAGGAATTTTCTCAACTCCTGAGGATTCCTATTCTTCATCAACTACCCTAAAACGGTACGGAAAAAGAACCAAAGCCTGAAGATGTTGCTCAAGCCTTACACTTGCAACCATCTGATATCAAAGGTCATTGGGAAACCAAAAGTGGTGTCAAGGGTTTCTTGGCAAAGTTTCTGTTTGAGAAGGCACAAGACTGCTGGAATTCTGTAGATGTATAAGATTTTGAAGAGATTGTGGCACTCCTCATCTATGGGTTGGTCTTATTCCCAAACCCTGATCAACTTATAGATGTGAACACTGTCAAAATCTTCATATCTCGGAACCCTGTGCCTACATTGCTTGGGGATATCCTACACTCATTTTACACACGAACAATGAGGAAAAGAGGTGTTCTCATGTGATGTACTCCTCTTCTAGCAAGGTGGTTTATTTCTCACCTTCCCCAGTCAGTCTTGAATAATGAACAAGGCTTGAGGTGGTCACAATGGTTGATGACCCTCACACATTCTGATGTTCATTGGTGTTCTCGGTCTAGAGAAAATGTCATCATCATTGATCATTGTGGGGAATTCCCTAATGTCCCACTACTTGGAATTAGAGGAGGCATTACCTACAACCCATGTTTAGCTCTAAGGCAGTTTGGATATGCCCGGAGGGATGGCCCTCATGATATGCTGATTCTTGACCTAGTTTTTGACTTCGACAACAATGCGCAAGGACTTCAACAAAGGTTTATCCGAGCTTGGAGGATGCCCAACAAAGTGGATAGTAAGACACTGGGGCACAAGAATTCCACCCCCCTGGAGCCTTATCTCAAGTGGGTACGAACCCGCGCCCATAATCTTATGATGCCATACCCTCACATTCTCCCCATGATCAAAGAGCTTGTTATGGAAGGAGAGGTTCCATACACCCTCCTACATCCTGACATGCCGACATCATTGGAAGAATTGCAAAAGAGTTGGATCCAACTCATGGAGGAACAAAATACTTTTAAAGCCAGCCTCTATGCCAGTGAGAAGAAGGTTTTGGAACTTACCCGCCGACTTCACGAGGAGGAAACTCTCAACACTTACATCGCACCAAAGAGGATGCGCAATGTCTTTTTACATTAAGAATTTTGTAATATTTTGCCCATGGGGAATTTATGTACTAACAAATTTCTTCTTAAATATGACGTGTGTTCTTTTTGTTTGCAACAAATTTGAATTTTTTAATCCTTGAATGCATTACATTAATAACATATCATTCATCATATGCATAAACAAGTCTTCACACCAGGTTTCCTTATCTTTCTGCTGTTTATTTCAGCAAGTTGGATTTGGAGCAGACGGTTAAGGATCTACAAGCACAGAATTCGCAATTCCAACAACTCCTCATGACCTTAGCAAAGGGTCACGAGGACCTTAAAGCACTATTAGAAAGTCCACAACGGAAGTCCACAACGGGTAGAAAGTCCACAACGGAATTTCACCCGAATCAACATGACACCGGCTCAAGTAATCCCTCACCTGTTAAAACTGAACCTTACCAATTTAAAAGAGGCACCAAATAACCCTAATACCTCTTCTCCATATTACCACTCCAATGCAAAATATGCTTACAACTCTGACAGTGTAGGGCATGATACCAACAAATGTTGGGCTCTTAAGAACAAAATCCAAGACTTGATTCACGCCAAGGAAGTAGAATTCGATGCGCCCGAAAAGCCGAATGTGATTTCTGCCCCAATGCCCAAGCACGGTCATAATGTTCATGTCGTTATGGAAGACCTTCATGTTACCAATGTTGCTGACCTTTTGACTCTGTTACCAGTGATTAAAGTGAATTTGATGAGAGCCGGGATATTCCCAGGTTGTGGAAAAGATTGTTAATTTTGTTTAAACATACGAGTTGACTGCCCAATGTTGAAATCAGGCATCCAACGCCTGATGGATACCCAATAGATTCTCTTCCGAAAGACTCCTTTTGATACTACCACTCCTGTTACTCCTGCTACCTTTGTTGCTTCAACCAATGACATTGGGATGATAACCATCTCCGACAATCTTCCCAAGGCTTGCAAAAGGCCTGTCAAGATTACGCTTGATCCTAAGTTTGTGCCGTTGAAAATCACCATGTCGGGGCCTGTCCCGTATGAATCTAACAAAATGATACCATGGAACTACGGAGGAGAAATCTTCTATCATGGTATCAAACAGATTGAATCAGTCCAAGAGAATTCTGATGATGAAACCCCTGATATAGGGAATATCGCAGGAACAAGCAAGATAACTCGCAGCGGAAGGATATTTTCTCCGGAGATTGCTCCTCCACGAGCAGTCTTCGGACCCTCGAGAGTTTCTATGCATATCAAGCCATCTTGGCGAAGCCCGATAATTGAATAAGTTGATGTACCCAAAGCCGGACCCTCAGATTTTACTTCTAATAAAGGTAAGGGGATACTAGAAGCGCCTGTCAGGACGAAGGCTCATACTGTGGTTATCCCCGAGACCACCCAGAAAGAGATGGAAGAAATCTTAAAGATAATCAAGAAGAGCAACTACGATTCGTGGAACAACTAGGGCAGACCCCTTCCAAAATCTCCATGTTGGCTCTCCTACTCTGCTCTGAGGCTCATGCTAAGGCCTTAATCAAATTTCTAAAGACGGCACACGTGCCTCAAGAAACATCAGCTGACTAGTTTCAAGAGTGCGTGGCCAGCCTTACTGCTGATAATGGTCTTGGTTTTTCCGATGCTGATTTGACCCCCAAGGGAAGGAAACACAATGACGCGCTGCACGTCTCAATAGAATGCAGGGGAACCACGCTTGCCCATGTTCTGGTTGACACCGGTTCATCTTTGAATGTGATACCGAAAAAGGCGTTGGATAGATTGGACTGCGAAGGATTGATCTTGAAGCCTAGTAACATCGTTGTTAGAGCCTTCGACGGTTCTAAGAGAATGGTTCATGGAGAAGTGGACATTCCTATCAAAGTGGGCACCGGGACCTTTAACTCTACCTTTTATGTGATGAACATTCGTCCTTCATATTCATGTTTGTTGGGAAGGCCATGGATCCACTATGCTGGGGCAGTTACCTCTTCTTTACACCAAATGCTAAAGTATCATGTTCAGGGTAAGATTATAATGGTGCACGGTGAGGAAGAGTACATGATAAGTCACCTCAACTCCTTCTGCTATGTGGAGTTGGATGGCGAATTCATAGAAACGCCTTTCCAACATTTCGAGGAAGTTTCTCCTGAAGTCGCGGTTGCAAAGATAATGACAGATATGCCTATCATTTCCAAGCATATGTCTAGGATGGCATCTCTCAAGGATGCGTAGGCTATAATCAAAGAAGGAAGGAGTACAGTGTCGGGGCAACTGCCTGATTTTCCTCACAAGATAGACAAGTTCGGACTAGGTTTTACTGTTGCTGGCCAGAAGGCAGTGCGTCATTCCAGGGCTGGAGGACCACCCGTAAAAATCACTCACCATGAAATTAATGCCTTAGAAGATGATGATGAAGAAGACAACTTTGAAGATTGGATCTTTCCAACCGTCGAAGGAGGATTAAGCAACTGGGAAGCGAAGGACTTCGTTCCCATCACTTTCATTAACCAGTAATTTATCTTTGAACAATTTCCTATTTTGGTCTGTAATAACTAAACAATTCGTACACTATTTTCACCTTATGCCTTGCCCGGGGCATATAGGTCCATTTGTAAGGGCTTAATTTTCTTCATTATCATATGCCATGTTTAATGAATCATTGGACATTTTCATCTATAAACTGTTGTGTTCATTTTCTTTCCTTTTGCATTTTATTTTGTTTTGTTTAAGGATGGCTATCCCTTACACACACCCACACTCACAAAAATGCAGGTACCCATCCACTCTGGATTCCATGGGTGACTATTCTGCTTTAGCCTTCGGTGACTCTGATGATTTGGTCAATCATATTGAGTACGAAGTCGACGAAGACTGTGAAGTGCCGGGAGAGTTAGCCAGACTTTTGCAACAAGAAGAGAGGGATATTTTGCCTCATGAAGAGTTACTAGAAACCATCAACTTGGGAACAGAGGAAGACAAGAAAGAGGTTAAGGTGGGTGCCAACCTGGAACCAGGTGTCAAAGAGCGCTTAGTGCAGTTGTTGAACGAATATGTTGAGATCTTTGCCTGGTCCTATGAAGACATGCCAGGATTAGACACAGATATCGCGGTTCACCATCTCCCTACAAGAGAAGACTGTCCATCGATAAAAAAAAAAGTGCGCCGGATGAGGCCCGACATGTCTGAGAAGATCAAAGCTGAGGTAATGAAGCAATTCAATGCTGGATTTCTGGCTGTTACTTCCTATCCACAATGGGTTGCTAACATCGTGCCCGTGCCTAAAAAGGACGGAAAAGTCAGAATGTGTGTGGACTATCGAGATTTAAACAGGGCTAGCCCTAAAGATGATTTTCCACTGCCACACTTTGACATCTTAGGTGACAACACAGCTCAACACAAGGTATTTTCCTTCATGGACGGATTCTCGGGATACAACCAGATCAAAATGGCCCCCGAAGACAAGGAGAAAACTACTTTTGTCACGCAGTGGGGTACCTTCTGCTACAAAGTGATTCCATTCGGACTGAAGAATGTCGGGGCAAGCTATCAACGCGCCATGGTAGCTTTATTTCATGACATGATACATCATGAGATTGAAGTCTATGTAGACGACATGATAGCCCGTTCACAGACAAAAGTGGAACACCTCGATCATCTGCAAAAGCTGTTTGTCAGATTGAAGGAGTATAAGCTCAGACTAAACCCAAGCAAGTGCACTTTTGGAGTCAGGTCTGGTAAACTTTTGGGATTTATCGTCAGTAACAAAGGCATCGAGGTTGATCCTGCTAAAGTCAAAGCTATAAAAGAAAAGCCTGCCCCCCGCACTGAAAAGGAGGTTAGAGGATTCCTGGGACACTTAAACTATATTGTCAGGTTCATCTCTCACCTAACATCTACCTGTGAGCCAATCTTTAAACTGTTGAAGAAAGATCAGGTAGTTGAATGGAACAATGACTGTCAAGTTTCTTTTGATAAGATCAAGGAGTATTTGTTGGAACCTCCTATCTTGATGCCACCCGTCGAAGGAAGGCCATTAATCATGTATTTGACTGTTTTGGATAACTCAATGGGGTGCGTACTGGGCCAACATGACAAGTCTGGTCGAAAAGAGCATGCCATTTATTACCTTAGCAAAAAGTTTACCGACTGTGATACTCGCTACTCACTGCTCGAGAAAACTTGTTGCGCTTTGGTATGGGCTGCTCGCCAGCTAAGGCAGTATATGTTGACTCATACCACTTTGTTGATTTCCAAGATGGATCTGATTAAGTATATCTTCGAGAAGCCTGCTTTATCTGGAAGAATCGCTAGATGGAAAATGATCCTGACTGAGTATGATATCCAGTATACTACCCAAAAGGCTATAAAGAGGAGTGTACTCGCTGACCATCTAGCTCATCAAGCTATCGAAGATTACCAATCTATGAGATTCGACTTTCCTGACGTGGACATTATGACATTGGACAACATTGAAGGTAACAAACCGTATGACCGACCTGAACAAGGATCCCGACGGACCCTGTACTTTGATGGTGCTTCAAATGCACTTGGCAACGGTATCGGTGCGGTACTCATTTCTCCGGAAGGTTGCCATACACCCTTCACTTCCCGACTTTGCTTCAGCTGTACCAACAACATGGCCGAATATGAAGCTTGCATATTTGGTCTCAAGGCTTCTATAGACTTGGGAATCAAATCTTTGGTCGTATTTGGGGACTCGGATTTGGTTATCAGTCAAGTCAAAGGAGAGTGGGATAATAAATATCCTAATCTTATCCCATACAAAGAACATGTTCTGACATTGTTGCCTCATTTCGAGCAGATTACCTTCAAGCATTTTCCGCGAGAAGAAAATCAGCTAGCAGATGCTCTGGCTACAATACAATGTCTTCCATGTTTAAACTCAACTGGGATAATGAGGCTCCTCAAATCACCATCGAGCGAATGGACGAACCTGCGCACTGTCATGAGATTAATATCGAAGAAGTAGTGGAACAACCCTGGTTTCATGAAATCAAAAGGTATCTCCAGACTAGAGATTACCCTGAAGGAGCTTCCGTCAATGACAAAAAGTTCTTAAGGATATTTGCTGCCAAGTTCTTCCTGAGCAATGGTATCTTATACAAGCGCAGCCATGATTGTGTCCTACTTCATTGTATGGACAAGGGTGAAGCTGAGTTGATCGTGACCGAAATACATAGTGGCA
Organism: Vicia faba; assembly: GCA_948472305.1. Lineage (NCBI taxonomy): Eukaryota > Viridiplantae > Streptophyta > Magnoliopsida > Fabales > Fabaceae > Vicia > Vicia faba. The sequence goes on along the minus strand of CATIWC010000821.1, from coordinate 26,099 downwards.
CATTTAGCACCCACTTGAGTGGACATACGATGGCTAAGAAGATTCTAAGGGCAGGCTACTACTGGTCTACCATGGAAGCTGATTGTCATCAACATTCCCGTACTTTCCACAAATGTCAAGTCTACACCGACAAAGTACATATTCCTCCTGTTCCTCTCAACGTGCTAACAGCTCCTTGGCCATTCGCGATGTGGGGAACTGACATGATTGGAGAGATCAAGCCTACGGCATCCAATGGACATCGTTTCATCCTGGTGGCTATTCATTACTTCACTAAGTGGGTCGAAGCAACTTCCTACGCCTCTGTTATAAAGAATGTGGTTGCCCGATTCATCAAGCAGAACCTCATATGCCGGTATGGTATCTCCGACAGGATCATCACAGACAATGGTACAAATTTGAACAACACTATGATCATCGCTCTGTGCGAGCAGTTCAAGATTTATCATCACAATTCATCTCGCTATCGACCAAAGATGAACGGTGTTGTTGAAGCCGCGAACAAAAATATCAAGAAGATCATTCAAAAGATGACAGTCACCTACAAGGACTGGCATAAGATGTTACCGTTTGCTCTGCATGGATATCGTACCATGGCGCGTACTTCAACAGGGGCAACCCCCTTTTCTTTGGTATATGGCATGGAAGTTTTTTTACCTATGGAAGTTCAGATTCCTTCCTTAATGATTATGAAGGATGCCGGTTTGAGTGAAGACGATTGGATTCAGACCCAACTTGATCAACTTAATTTGATCGACGAGAAACGACTTACTGCTGTTTGTCATTGTCAGACGTATCAGAAACGGATGATCAAGGCTTTCAACAAGAAAGTCAGACGTCAGGTATATCAAGTCGGAGATCTTATAATCAAGCGTATCATCTTGCCGCAAAGTGATCCCAGGGGCAAGTGGACTCCTACTTACGAAGGACCATTTGTGATCAAGAACATCTTTTCTGGTGGGGCAATGATTCTGACCACCATGGACGGCGACGACTTGCCGCATCCTGCGAACGCAGACATAGTCAAAAGATACTACGCATGAAATGACCCGACAAGTTGAAAACTCGAAAGGGCGACTTGGGAAAAAATGGGCATCCCGGTGAATCGAAAACCTGAAAGAGCGGTTTAGGAAAAATTAGCGATAAACAAAAAAATCTGTACACCCGGCAAGTTGAAAACTCGAAAAGGAGACTTGGGCAAAAAGGGTTTCCCGGTGGACTGAAAACCCGAAAGGGCGGTCCAGGCAAAAATTAGGGAATTACAGCGTATGACTATGTCTCGTCGGATCACTTTAAGGATAATCTCTTCACCAACAAGCTCCAGACTTCTGATCAATCCAATCATCGGCGGACGAAGCAGCGAATGGACAAGACACTCAGAGTTGTGAAGGCTATAGCAGAATGGGAACCCCATGGAATTAATGCACATAGCCATCTTTCTTTTTTATAAAATGTTTCTCAATTTTACGACAACATTCTCTTACTAGGATGTCTGTCTCCTTTGTACAAAAATACTTACAAAAGTTAATATAAAAATACTTCAAAGCGCAAAAATTTGCTTGCCTTTCCTTTCTTTTTACACTTATGTTTTATTTGAAAACGTCCAAAGTTTTGTTAAATAGGCATATGCATTTGAATATAATCACTGCTTACAAATAAAACGAAATTGAGAAAGGATAATTACTGATGGGTTGAAGGTGTAGGAATATATCTTTGTGCTATTCCAGAAGAAATCCCCTACAGTACATCATTCAGATCCTCAACAAAGCTAAATCCTTGGAGTATATATCCCCAGCGGAGCTAGAGTATTCAAAACTTTATCCCCCAACGGAGTTAAATTTCAAAGTTCCCATTAGAGTTCAAACTCCCGATCCCCAGTGGAGCCCGAAAACCATGAAATACATATCCCCAGCGGAGCTAGAATATTCTAAACCTTCTTCCCCAGCGAAGTCAAATTTCCAACTATCAATTCCCAGTGGGAACCATTCAGTTTTCCCCAGCTTCCCCAGCAGGTTATCTTAAAAGTTTGAGAATCAATCAGATAACAGTTAACTTCTTGTCTTATCCACAACTAGGACGATTCCCCAGTAATTTGGCATACAACCCAAAACTCCTGATTTATCTGGCAGAATAAACACTCTCCCCACAGAATTATTTCCCAACAGAACGAAGATTCTGAATTCCGATTTCCCCATTTAAAGCCCCCCAGGTTTAATTCCCTAGTAGAGGTCGTCAGAGTTTTCCTTATCTCCCAGGAAAGTCATCAAGGATTCTCATTCCCCGCAGAAGTTGTCAAAGCTCTTGTTAAATCCCCACAAGTCACCAAGGATTTTCAATCCCCAGCAGTGGTCCCAGGATTTCTCATTCTCAACAATCAAAGATCCTTAATCCCCAAGCAGTCAGCAAGGATTTCTCATCTTCAACAATCAAAGATTTTTTGAATCCTCAGCATCGGTCAGGAATTTATTTCCCCGGCAGCAGTCAAAATTTCATTATCTCCAGTTATCAAGGATTTATTTTCCTCAGCAAGATAGCTAATCAGCTTTCATGCACATCCATTACATTCATATATCATAAACATTGATGAAACACAGTTCATTGCATCATACATATCATACAACATAACTTTGTGTTTTAGCTAACATTTTACCCTTTTTAGGATAAGATTAGAAAGCTATCATTAACAACTATTCAGAGATTTTAGATACATTATGGATACACCCCAGACACGGCGGTCATTCTATTACTAATTCAGAATTTCAAGTCAATGTACAGTACAAATACACCCCAGACACGGTGGTCATTCTACTACTCATTCAGACTTCAGCAATCCGATATAGACTAGATACGCTCCAGACACGGCAACCATTCTATTTCTCATTCAGATTCGACTATCAGCTTCGAGTTCAGATACGTTCCAAACACGGATGCCATTCTGACCCTTACACCAGAAGTTTGATTCTCCCCAGTGCAGTCGCCACGGAAGTCATTCTGTCACTTATTCAGATCCCAGTTACAGTTTCAGATACACTCCAGACACGGAAGTCATTCTGCTACTCATACAGACCTCAACTTCGGATACAGTCCAGATACGCCCCAGACACGGTTGCCATTCTGTCACTCATTCAGAATTATTCCCCAACACACAATTGCTCCATATAGAGATGTTTCTTTGTTACCCATTCAGAATACATATACACACCAGACACGGCAGTCACTCTGATATTCATTCAAGATTCAAATACAGTTACAGCTCGAATACGCTCTAGACACAAACGCCATTCTCTTGCTCATACAAACCCAATCTCCAGATACAACTCAGATACGTTCCAAATACGGATACCATTCTGATGTTCATTCTACTGATTTTCAACAAACAAATCTTAGATGGCATCTTTAAGCCCATCTCTAGCATGATTCTACCATCTCCAAATGGCATCTTTAAGCCCAGTCCTTCAACAATATTTTGACGAGTGCACATTTACGGGCACTCTAGTGTCCAATCCTCTTTTACCTTTGAGTCACGAAAGGCAAACTTGCCAATCTAACTCTTCAGGTTCAAGAAGATTGAACAGGGGAAACTGTTGTACCCCAAAATTTTCCCTCTCATTTTATCAACATTTCTCATCACAAGACTATAGGAACTCAAGACCAAGCTATGGTTTGCTCTGCTCAAGACACCTCCTTGCACTGTTGACCTAAATTAGGGTTTGAGTTTGCACAGGGATTTTTGGACCTTCAATGTCCAAATTGACTTCCATACTTCATGTTGGACTCATAAGTTTATCCATACCAAGTTTCAAGTCTTGAATTAAATTTTTGCCCAATTTAGAGTGACTTCCATACTTCATGTAATGGAAAAAAAGTCAATTATGGCCAATTTACAGTCAAACCTCATAAATTTTGACCTACATCAACATTATGAACTCATATGAACCATTTGATCAAGTTTGGACCACAACTCCACAAGAAATTTGATCAGATCACTAAAAGGGCAAAATGGTCATTTTTAGGGTTTTGACTGTACAAAGGAAATTTTTGACTGTTTGACCTAGCCAATGGCAAATTAAGCTCAACCATGGACTCAAGGACTCATTGACATTATCTTGACTTAATCAACAAGTGCAAAAGATCTCAAATGCATTGGATTGACAGATGAATTTTTCAGTCAACTGATCAATATTTGACTGTATACTGTAAAGTCAAGTGCCAAGGGTCATTTTTCATCAAGATGTGTCAAATTATTAAAATTGTTCATCAAGAAACCCAAAATTGCAAATTAGGGTTTGAAATTGAAAATTTTCATAACATAGAATTTTTCTAAGTTATAAAATTGTCTTAATTTTTCCTAACTTTGTCCCACATTTTCACCATGATGCAAGTGGATTCAAACAAAACTTACAACATGAAAGTTTTATTCCTCCACAAATTCTACAACTTTCATTCACAAAGTTTTCTCAAAAGAAGCTTGGATCTCAAGTTATGAATTTTGGAACAAGGGTCCCTAAAACTTTTAACTTAGAGAAATTTTGCCCTAGTTTAGGCAGGATTTTGACCCATCTTCTTGGCCATTTTTCAGAGTTCCACTTGGATTCTCAAGTTGCATTTCAAATATGGATTATAGTACATGTTGCAAGATTTCCAAATTATCAAAGAACTCCTCAAACACATTTGTGGTTAGGGAGAATCGAATGCTTGATGTTGGAAAAAACTCACTTTGTATCCATGGCCAATACATGTTCATACAAGTTACAAAATCTGTCCAAACTAGCTTTGTACTTAATTACAGGTCTCTAAACCCTTCAACACTCAAAAATTGAATGCAAACTCATTGGACATTGGTGTTATTCTGATCATCAAAGCTTGGCACAATTAATAAATCCATTTTGGGCATAAAGGTAGCACTTCCATTTACATAAAGCATGCTTTATGTCAAATTGCTTTTCTTGAGCCATACACCAAGCCCTTTGCTACAAACAAGGCTCCCTAATGTCAGGCAAAGTTCAACAACTTTGTGCAGCTAGGTTACAAGCCAGTACAACCATAGCATTGTCAACAGTCACTTTTTACTTCAAAACCAAGTAATTATGCAAAAGGTCAAGAACTTACACATCTGATATATTCAACTCTTGCCAATATTTCAAATAAGTTTTGCACATCCCTGTGAGCCAAAAACACGAGCCATTTATCCCTCAAACACCCTTGTACACAAAAATCACATTTTCTTGCAAAACAGGGAAGGCCCTGCAGAATCACTTCCATTTTCACATCCACTCGTGCGTTTTGCTTGCAACCAGTTCCAGTACCTTCCATTCAAGCACAACCTCATTTGCCGATATGGTATCCCCGAAAGGATCATCACCGATTATGGGACTAACCTCAACAATGCTATGATCACTGAACATTGCACTTAGTTCAAGATCAAGCATCATAATTCTTCTCCATATATACCCAAAATGAACGAAGCAGTCGAAGCGGCCAACAAAAACATCAAGAAGATTGCGCAGAAGATGGTAGTGACCTATAAAGATTGGCATGAGATGTTAATATTTTCTCTACATGACTACCGTACTTCAGCTAGGACATCAACTGGGGAATCTCCCTTTTCTCTAGTCTATGGCATGGAAGTTGTTTTGCCAGTGGAAGTTTAGATTCCCTCACTAAGGATCATGAATGAGGCAGACCTAAGCGAAGACGAGTGGATTCATACGAGATTGGACCAGCTGAACTTGATCGATGAGAAACGACTGGCTGTTGTCTGTCATGGTCAGACGTACCAAAAATGGGTGATCAAGGCTTTCAACAAAAAGATCAAGCCTCGAGTATATCAAGCCGGCGACTTGGTGATAAAGCGCATCATTCTACCACAAGGAGATCCCAGGGGAAAATGGACTCCCACCTATGAAGCGTCATTTGTTGTCAAGAGAGTGTTCTCTTGCGGTGCCATGATGTTGACTACCATGGATGGTGAAGACTTCCAACATCCTATAAACGTGGACATAGTTAAAAAAATACTACGCATAAAGGACCCGCTGAGTTGACACACCTAGGTAAGATAAGGACATCCTGGAAAACCAAAAGGTTTGGGCAAAAATTAGGGATATATGCAAAATATTGTACACCCGACAAGTTGAAAACCTTATAGGAGACTTGGGCAAAAATAGGTATCCTGGTGGGCTGAAAACTCGAAAGGGCGGTGCAGGCAAAATTTAAGGATTTGAAGCATATGGCTCTGTCTCGTGGAATCACTGTTGTACCCCAAAATTTTCCCTCCCATAATCTTCAAAGTTTTGACAAACATCACCTCAAAGGGTTCAAAGTCTACTCAAGGGCTACACAGTCAACCATCCTCCTAAGCCAGTCAAATTAGGGTTTTGGTTCCTGCAAGGAAGTTGAGGTTTTCAAGGGCTCAATCAAGTCCCATATGCTCATACACATTGTCAAGCACCTACATGTCAAATTTCAAGGCTCACAAGGTCAAGTTGCACAGTCAAAAGTCCCATTTGCTCAACAGTCAACTGTAGGGGCAAAATGGTCATTTGGCAGTCAAAAGTCAAAATTTTTGGTCAACATCTTATTTTGAAGCCACAATCATCATTTGATCAAGTCTTGATCATGATTCCACAAGAATGGCTCAAAAATCATCAAGGTGTCAAAAGTTTCTATTTTTGGACAGTTGAAAAGTCAACTGTAACTTGACCAAGGCATAACTTTTTCATGGTTCATCAGAAAAATCCCATCCAATTCTCATCTTGAAGGGGAAGGCATTTCCTGCAACTCATCTTCACATTCCAAGTCCAAGAAATTCTCTCACAAAAAGTTATCAATTTCAACATTATAGGTCATTTTCAAAAGTCAACAAAAAGGCACTTTAAGTCAAAGACCATAACTTGAGATTGGTAAATCAAAATGACATGGGACCAAAGACATTGGTTAGAGGACTTCAAGACCTTTCCAAAATGTCCAAGAACATGTTCATAGCTTCAAAATTGAGCAAGATATGCATTGGAGAAGTTGGGAAATTTTTGTGAAATAGCCAAAGTCAATTATCCTTGAAACTTCATTTTTGACAAAAGGGGCCCACTTTTTCCACTTGTTTCAGCTTGGCCATGCTTCCCACGTGTCCCACAAATTATTTCAAGATTTAAAATTAATTTTTCCATTTTTATTTAATTTTATTTGATTTAATTTATTTTAAATCTTTTAAAATCAAATAAAAATCAAGAAAATTAATTAAAGGGTATATTTTGTGTTGAATAGCTTTGAATCACCATCATTTACATCCCAAATTCGTACAAGGCCTAAATCAAGCAAGAAATTCAAATTTTGACACAAAAATGGAAAGTGTTTCAATGGAGTTCAAGGCATAATCTCAAGCATGAATGCATAAGGTTAATGGCCATAATTCTGATTGATATCCTTTACATAACCTATATGCAAGCATTCTTGGTAGAATTCACGACCTAGAAGCACCCCAAACGGCCAAACACATTTCAAATTTTCAAGAGGAAAAAGCAAAACTGTAAACCTACTTGCAGCACGTTTTAAGCCTCCATTTCAATCAAAACACATTCCTTGCATTGCCAAGAACCTTTGGCAATCATTAACAAGCCCAAACGCGCAAAGAATCATCCCCACGACACCCCACAGTTTGTCCAATATTTGAAAATCAAAACTCCATTTCCATGCCTTTTTAATTCATTTTAAATATTGCTATGCATTGCTGATGTTATTACCAAGCTTCCTGTATGTTTTAATTTGACTATAAGGCCATAAAATGCAAATCACCATGGGAGACATCTAGGTTTTCCAAAGCTTTCAAATTGGGGTTTCTCACATACAAAAAAATTGGAACCTCAAACGACCATGGTTGAATTGAGAAAGATGAGACGAATCCAATGGACCCCTCGCGCCTAATTTATGCTTCGTGAATTGCTAATCGCTATTTTTATATTTCCTGTATTTTGTGGGGGTTTAAAACCCCCGCTATGTATTTTTACATTGTGCAGAAAAGCTTGAAGACGATGGCGTGGCAACCATGCATTGGACCATTCAAAATTCCGCGCGCGTTTTTTTGTTTGTTAGCATATAACGTTTTTATTTTATATAATATTTCGTTTCCATGTTATTAACAAATGCGTCAAAGTGCTTCAGTGGCTGGGAACGTGTCATGCCATCCTTGGGACCTGGGTTCGATTCCCAGGTCCCCCATATTTCCAATACTATTTTTTCTTTAATTTTCTTGTGCAGCATTCCAAGGAGGGCACACTATAGACCTCACAGATCCAACAAGCCAGGTGTCTTCAAGGCAAATCCAAAGGACAAAAAGCAAGGGACACCATGGTCTGGAGTCAAAGCGTGCACAAGCAACCATGAAAGTCAAACGAGGCTTCCTGCTAATGGGCCAAGATTCAACATCACACCCCCATTCCTGGCCCAACACCCCCTCCATTTGGTTTATTATTTTCTTTTCATTTTATTTTTCAATTTAATTTCTAACCCTTTTTTTATTTTATTTATTATTAGTAATTAATCAATTAACCATTTTCATAAAAAACCCAAAAATTGAACTAATATTATTTTTATTATTATTATTTTATTTTTGTAAATAAATCTCAAATAAATTAATCATAATTAGGCCATTTTAACTTTTTCTTAAAATAACTAAAATAGCTTAGATTTAGGTTAACGTTTAATTTTGTTTCTTTTTTCTTATTTTTTCTATTTCATAAAAAACATAAAAAACAAAATATTTTCTTTTAATTAAATTAAATTAATTAGTTATTAATTAGCTTCATTTTTATTTTAATTATAAAAAAGACCAAAAAATTAATTTCTTTTTCTTAAAAGGGTCAACACCCTTAGACATTCCCGATTAATTTATTCGCGCGCATTTAATTTGTTTGATTATTATGTAATTGCTCCGGACATGTAATAGTAATTAGGACTTTTACTGTTTTTATTTACTTTCCGTATTCATTTACTAAAAAACGGGTCTTTGTAATTTTTGGCGATGTATAGACCCGCGCCTTGTAATAGCGTAGGATTTACGTTTCCGCAATTTACTTTCCGCACCCCCTTAACTATTAACTTGTATGAAAGAATGCATGCTAATTAAAAACAAGCGTAGCTCACCGTGCCATGGTCAAAGATAAACTTAACATGAAAATAACACACAAATTCACACACCACTTCTAGGGTACGCCTCACCTGTTGCCTTACCTTCGAAACGTGGTCGTCGAGTATAGGACGTTTTAGTAAGTCCTTATGTCCATGATCCAGTTGCCTCGAAACGGTTGCCTCGGATTAAAAAAGGATCAAGGGAATAAGGGTAGCTTCTAAGGTGTCCTACTGTTGCTCTGGTGACCACACTGTCCCTACAAACGAATTGACCCGAACACCTCCAACGGTGGTGCTACCTACCTCTTAATGGTGGGATGGCACTACCTTAAGGACATTTACACAGCCTAATTCCTTAGGGTAGGTAGATGACTCATAGATACTTGCTCTATTCAAAAACAAATCAAAACCCTTTTCACACCGACACTTTCAAAAAGCTTTCAAAACAATTTTTCAAACACTCTTGAGGACTGATACAAGAGTTATTCAGAAATCTTTAAATGAAACTTTTTAAACCCACTCACACAATTGAAAAGCAAACACTTTTGAAAACACAATGAGCAAGTATCTAAGAGCCCATGGATAACCATGGATAGAAAGGGTGCTAACACCTTCCCTTTCTATAAATCTACCTCCCGACCCGAGAAACTATCTCATAAGGAATTTTGCTGTGCTTTTGTCCTGTCCATGTTGGAGAAAATAAAAGACGGTGGCGACTCTTGCTTCCGCGACATTTCGCGAACCAGCGTTAAACAGTCAGTTCTAAATCCACCGATCACAGAACTGGAGACTCTGCTGGGGATACTATTAAAGTGAGGTGTACCTTAGGATAGCTCATACTTGTGTTTTCAATTGCTGTGTTTATTTGCTTTATTATTGCGGGCTGCATCGGAGTTACATAGATCCTAACCCGGATCTGGGGATACCCTGTTAGGTAGCATAAGCTGTGAGGGACCTGTCCGGCGTAGACCGACATGGGTGAAGCAGTGGCTACGTTGGTGTGGCCCCTTGGTCTGTACCGATATCTATTGTGTCGCAACGAGGAGAATATGGGTCTTCTGAGGAGTCATTAAGCACCAACCGACCTTAGAACCTTAAATGACCCAACTTGGCCAATAGAACGGTAGCAGTATGCTACGCCCATTGAGGCTAAACTCTCGTGATGGTTCTGGCTGCAAGAAAAGATTGCGATGCTGGAGTTATGACCGATTGACGGTAGTCAGTGATATTGGGATCCTCTAGAACCCGGTTACTTCTGATAGGACAGGTTTTTAAGCCCACCAACTTCAAGAGGGTAGTACCCCAAACTTCATACTGGCCTAAACTCTAAGGGTTGTCTTTGTGTGACTTGTGTGCCTTCAAACGTGACTACTTGCATGCTTGTTATCTGACACTTGAGTTTCTTGCAGGTTTGGTTTACAGTCCTTAATCTGGACTCATAACAGGGTTTACCTACATTACTCCACGCATTGCATAACATCATAACATCATACCATTGCATGCATCCTACATAAGGACTAATCCATTTCAAGGATCTCAAGGGCTTGTGATGCAGGTCATGATGAACCAACATGTCTAGCTAGGGGTAAAGGGGATTTATTTTCCTCTAGCCAAGGTTGTCAGGGGCTACGACCCACTCGATATGGTGAGCCTTTGACCCTTGAAGAAGGACTCTCAACAACATGAAGTTCCTTCAATCAAGCTACCGGATCCAAATTCTAACAAATTTTCTTGTTTACCCCGCGAGATCCTTGAAAACATTGCATGCATATCATACATATCGTTGCATTACAGGTACCCTTTTTGGCCGGTCACTTACCTTCTTCGCTGTTTATTTCAGCAATGGCTTCCCAACAAGATAACCAGGGTCTTCATGCTCAAGAGACTCAGTTTAGGGAGATCTTTCTAAGCCTATCCAAGGCGCAGGAAGAGTTAAGGACACTCCTCATGGGGAATCTGGCCAAGAAAAGTCCCGAAGATGACAAGGACGAATGGCTGAAACGCCTGCAAGCTGAGGTAGATACAATGAGAACCCAGATGCTGGGGCAAATGTCTCTCATCCAAGGCTTAACTCGGGAGCAAGAAGAGTTGAGGACCATAATCAATCAGCTTCGTCAAGATATGAAGCAAACAGTCCAAGTCGGGGACCAGGTCATTGATCAGCTTCCAAGAGGACAAGAGTCTGGTATGGGAAAGAATAGACCTCTCCAAATTGCTACCACTTCACAGGTCCAACCACACCCCCGCCCAGAGCAACAGGTTGATCAGAGTAAGCCAAGCAGGTCCAGGAGGCAGTTCACCCAGCTCAACATGCCGTTGTTTCAAGCTCTACAACACCTGCTGAGGATGAATCTGATTACACTAAGGGCTCCTCCCCGGAACCCCAACATCTCTGCTCCTAACTATTATCCCGACAAAAGGTGTGCATACCACTCTGATAGTCCTGGACATGAAACTGCCGACTGCTGGGCTTTGAAGAACAAGGTCCAGGATCTGATTAATGAAGGAGTAGTGGATTTCACCCAAGTGGGTCAGGCTGAGTGCTTCTACCATCCCTACAGGATTCACCATTGGAAGTGACAATCCCTGAGACTAGAAGGCTTTTGTTCATTCGAATGTTCAAGTTGTAATTTTCTTTTGATTGTTCAAACAATTATCATGTCAAACGTTGTTATTTCATTAATGCATCGCATATGTCTGTTTTGAATCAATATATTCGCATTCGCTATATTCAAACTGCTTTCATTTTTCTGATGTCAACTCTCAATTAATAATTCTAAGCCTCTTGAGGGAGGATGATGAAACGATACCGCAATCTACAGTATACTTTTGAACAGACCCCGCTGATGAGGTACAGGCATTGTTTCAATCCCTAAACACTGGAGTTATAAGGAAGATAATCCCCCGTCAACCCCTCTGAGCCAAAGAAGTAGGAGTTTTTCTTTTCGAAATTTAAAACCCTTAATCATAACCTGGGGCAAGGTAGTTCTCTCAGTTAATCCAAGTGCATAACGAATGACATCAAAGGAGTCCGTACAAAACAAAAGACAGTGATGGTTCTGAATAGTCATAAAGACAGGCAGTCATTATCTCTCAAAATAAAAGCCCATTAAGTCAAAACCTATTAAGGAGACTTACAAAACTGGGGCATCCCGCTGACTGTAAACCCAAAAGGAAATAGTTCAGGCAAAAAAAAAATAGGGATAGTAAAATCAGAAAGAAAGAGGTCCTACAAACCCTCAACAAGAAAGCAATGACTGCCTATTCAAAATAAACTGTCAATATCCGAACCATCACCAGAATATCAGGACAAAGACTCAAACAAGGTCTAATGCACGATTAGCTGAGTTTAGGTTTGAAGAACATCACGAAGAACGGGTGGGTACAAATACTTTGAGCCTTTATCCTTTGTTTCTTAAACCGTGAACCAGGCTACGTTATAACCCTTAAAAGTCCTAGCTGAAGCATGGGTTAGTTCGAAAGCATGCTGTTACGAAAGGTATCTTGACTCCTTAAGGCTTGCGGTAAAATGACGAGTTGACATCACAGTTTGCAAAAAATTCACTTGTTTTTATGGAAAAAAATGCATTTTCACAAAAACTTCAGGACAAACATAAGCTTTGCATTTTCAATATAACATTGCTTGCATATGACTATTTGTTTGAACAGCATAGAAGTTCGCATGAAGAATGTCTAATGGACAAAAGCACCTCCAACCAAGGGGGCACGACATGATCATTGTCCGTCATCTGGGGCAGTTAAGTCAAGATTCAAAGAATCTCTCAAATGCCAAACAGCCAGGGGAAAATCCCCACCTGAGTCACTTGGGGCATTGGACATGGATTCCAGCAACGAATCTTGCATGGTCAGATCTTCTGGTAGTAGGGTAACGCAACATTACTGACAGGGGCACTTCCCTACATTCTGAGAGCGTGGGCATAGTCGAAAAATACTACGCAAAATCAAAGACCCGCTAGGTTGACATACCTAGGCAAAAATTAGGGCTTCCCGACGAACCAAAAGGGTTCGGGCAAAAATAAGGGATGAAATGGAAAAATCTATACACCCGGCAAGTCGAAAACCTGAAAAGGCGGCTTGGGCAAAAATGGGTATCCCGGTGGACTGAAAACCTGAAAGGGCGGTCCAGGAAAAAGTTAGGGATTAGAGCGTACGACTATGTCTCGTCATCTCGTCACTTGCTTACCAGAAGAAGATTTGTCAATCGGCCTTCATCAAGCACCTCCACAGGCCTTCTTCTCCCTCAGAAACAGGGGCAATATTGAGTTGTCTAAGCAATCTAATTGCTCTGTCCACCAAGGTACCAAGGTAAGTTCGGCTGAAGAATGCAACCAAGATACCTTAATTCCCTAGAGAGTGAGCCAAGATTCAACAATTCTCTCCCAAGCATTTGGTCTCCTTAGCCCTGAACAAGGCACAATATCTCCAGCAAGTCAGCAATACTCCCCCGAGCAGAGTTATCCTCAGTCAGCCTTAAGGAAGTTGGATTATCCCCATCAGATCTCAACATTCCTCAGCGGAGTATATCAACATTCTTAACAAGCATCCCCGACAGTCTTGATCTAAGATTGTTCCCCGGCGGTATACCAGACATTCAGTGGAGCCATTCCCCAGTCCAATCTCAAAAGTTTCCCCAGGAAAGTGGAATCCATCTCCCCAGCAGGAAGCTTATCCCCAGTAGATTCTGGAAGCTTGTCACCTGCAGAGTATGAACGCCTCTCCCCGACTTTATTCAAAGGTTATTTCCCCACCAGGATATAACTGGGTTATCTTCAGCCAATTGCCACGGAAAGATCGTCCCCGACGGAGTCTTCCTATCCCCCAGCGGAGTTCATCAATTCCTTCAATATAACACGTCAATGGTATCCCCAGTGGAGTTATCACCAAATCTCAGCAAAGTATCTCTTTCTCCCCACAGAGTTCACTCCCCGCCGAGTAATCTATTCGCCAAGTTTATTCCCCAACGGAGTCCTCTTCTCCTACCGGTATTCTTGCAACCATCATCCTCAGCGGAAACGAAGATCTACTCTTCAACATCAAGCCCAGGATTTAACTTCCCGGCACCCGTCAAGGATTTATTTTCCTAGACAAAAAAAACACATTTCATAAACGCCACATCTTCATACGTTATAGCATGCACATACGCATCATAAATATACAATCTCATCACGCATGTCATACATCATGACATCGCATACAACTAACGTTTTGTCTTTTCAGGATAAAAGTTAATACAAAGATAATTGCTATCAATAGTCGTGATTCCAGATCTGATTCCTGTATCTTGCCAGGGTGTATCTGTTGACGACTAACATTACCAGACTCGATTCCTGTATCCTTCCAGGGCACGTCTGAAGAGTTCGAAGATCCGATTCCTGTATCTTGCCAGGGTGTATTTGTTGACGACTAACATTACCAGACTCGATTCCTGTATCTTGCCAGGGCACGTCTGAAGAGTTCGAAGATCCGATTCCTGTATCCTGCCAGGGTGTATCTGTTGACGACTACATGACCAGACTCGATTCCTGTATCTTGCTAGGGCACGTCTGAAGAGTTTGAAGATCCGATTCCTGTATCTTGCCAGGGTGTATCTGTTGACGACTAACATTACCAGACTCGAATCTTGTATCTTGCCAGGGCACGTCTGAAGAGTTCGAAGATCCGATTCCTGTATCCTGCCAGGGTGTATCTGTTGACGACTACATGACCAGACTCGATTCCTGTATCTTGCCAGGGCACGTCTGAAGAGTTCAAAGATTCGATTCCTGTATCTTGCCAGGGTGTATCTGTTGACGACTAACATTACCAGACTCGATTCCTGTATCCTGCCAGGGCACGTCTGAAGAGTTCGAAGATCCGATTCCTGTATCTTTCCAGGGTGTATCTGTTGACGACTAACATTACCACACTCGATTCCTATATCCTGCAAGGGCACGTCTGAAGAGTTCGAAGATCCGATTCCTGTATCTTGCCAGGGTGTATTTGTTGACGACTAACATTACCAGACTCGATTCCTGTATCTTGCCAGGGCACGTCTGAAGAGTTCGAAGATCCGATTCCTGTATCCTGCCAGGGTGTATCTGTTGACGACTACATGACCAGACTCGATTCCTGTATCTTGCTAGGGCACGTATGAAGAGTTCGAAGATCCGATTCCTGTATCTTGCCAGGGTGTATCTGTTGACGACTAACATTTCCATACTCGATTCCTGTATCCTGCCAGGGCACGTCTGAAGAGTTTGAAGATCTGATTCCTGTATCTTGCCAGGGTGTATCTGTTGACGACTACATTACCAGACTCGATTCCTGTATCTTGCCAGGGCACGTCTGAAGAGTTCGAAGATCCGATTCCTGTATCTTGCCAGGGTGTATCTGTTGACGACTACATTACCAGACTCGATTCTTGTATCTTGCCAGGGCACGTCTGAAGAGTTCGAAGATCCGATTCTTGTATCCTGCCAGGGTGTATCTGTTGACGAATACATGACCAGACTCGATTCCTGTATCTTGCCAGGGCACGTCTGATGAGTTCGAAGATCCGATTCCTGTATCTTGCCAGGGTGTATCTGTTGACGACTAATTCCAGACTCGATTCTTGTATCTTGCCCGGGCAAGTCTGAAGAGTTTGAAGATCCGATTCTTGTATCTTGCCAGGGTGTATCTGTTGACGACTAATTCCAGATTCGATTCCTGTATCCTGCCAGGGCACGTCTGAAGAGTTTTAAGATCCGATTCCTGTATCTTGCCAGGGTGTATCTATTGACGACTAATTCCAGACTCGATTCCTGTATCTTGCCAGGGCACGTCTGAAGACTTTGAAGATCCGATTCCTGTATCTTGCCAGGGTGAATCTGTTGACGACTAATTCCAGACTCGATTCTTGTATCCTGCCAGGGCACGTCTAAAGCGTTTGAAGATCCGATTCCTGTATCTTGCCAAGGTGTATCTGTTGACGACTAATTCCAGACTCGATTCCTGTATCCTGCCAGGGCACGTCTGAAGAGTTTGAAGATCCGATTCTTGTATCTTGCCAGGGTGTATCTGTTGACGACTAATTCCATACTCGATTCCTGTATCCTGCCAGGGCACGTCTGAAGAGTTCGAAGATCCGATTCCTGTATCTTGCCAGGGTGTATCTGTTGACGACTAATTCCAGACTCGATTCCTGTATCCTGCCAGGGCACGTCTGAAGAGTTTGAAGATCCGATTCCTGTATCTTGCCAGGGTGTATCTGTTGACGAATAATTCCAGACTCGATTCCTGTATCCTGCCAGGGCACGTCTGAAGAGTTTGAAGATCCGATTCCTGTATCTTTCCAGGGTGTATCTGTTGACGACTACATTACCAGACTCGATTCCTGTATCCTGCTAGGGCACGTCTGAAGAGTTCGAAGATCCGATTCCTGTATCTTTCCAGGGTGTATCTGTTGACGACTACATTACCAGACTCGATTCCTGTATCCTGCCAGGGCACGTCTGAAGAGTTCGAAGATCTGATTCCTGTATCTTGCCAGGGTGTATCTGTTGACGACTACATTACCAGACTCGATTCCTGTATCCTGCCAGGGCACGTCTGAAGAGTTCGAAGATTCGATTCCTGTATCTTGCCAGGGTGTATCTGTTGACGACTATCCTCCGGACTCGATTCCTGTATCTTGCCAGGGCACGTCTAAAGAGTTTAAAGATTCCATACCTGTATCCAGCCAGGGCACATCTACATAAAGAGTTGGAAGATCAACTCCTGTAATAGGCCAGGTAATTATCTTTCTTTTTCAGGTACGCAAATTCTCGCTAAGGAATCTCTTACGCGATCAACACCTAGATGGCATCTATAAGCCCATCCACATACCAACAGTTCCAAATGGCATCTATAAGCCCATTCCCGACAAAGAATCTGTCACACTTCCAGATGGCATCTATAAGCCCATCCTCCTACCCATCATCTCTCCAAATGGCATATGTAAGCCCATTCCCGCTATCACACTGCTGATACTCTACTATGTGAGTGCAAATTTCTGGGCACTCTAGTGTTCAATCATCTTCCACCTTCGGATTACGAAAGGCACGCCAACCAATCTACATCCTCAGGTTTAAGAAGATTTAACAGGGGCAACTGTTGTACCCCAAAATTTGCCCTCCCATAGGGTTCAAAGTCTACTCAAGGGCTACACAGTCAACCATCCTCCTAAGCCAGTCAAATTAGGGTTTTGGTTCCTGCAAGGAAGTTGAGGTTTTCAAGGGCTCAATCAAGTCCCATATGCTCATACACATTGTCAAGCACCTACATGTCAAATTTCAAGGCTCACAAGGTCAAGTTGCACAGTCAAAAGTCCCTTTTGCTCAATAGTCAACTGTAGGGGCAAAATGGTCATTTGGCAGTCAAAAGTCAAAAATTTTGGTCAAAATCTTATTTTGAAGCCACAATCATCATTTGATCAAGTCTTGATCATGATTCCATAAGAATGGCTCAAAAATCATCAAGGTGTCAAAAGTTTCTATTTTTGGACAACTGAAAAGTCAACTGTAACTTGACCAAGGCATAACTTTTTCATGGTTCATCAGAAAAATCCCATCCAATGCTCATCTTGAAGGGGAAGGCATTTCCTACAACTCATCTTCACATTCCAAGTCCAAGAAATGCTCTCACAAAAAGTTATCAATTTCAACATTATAGGTCATTTTCAAAAGTCAACAAAAAGGCACTTTAAGTCAAAGACCATAACTTGAGATTGGTAAATCAAAATGACATGGTACCAAAGACATTGGTTAGAGGACTTCAAGAACTTTCCAAAATGTCCAAGAACATGTTCATAGCTTCATAATTGAGCAAGATATGCATTGGAGAAGTTGGGAAATTTTTGTGAAATGGCCAAAGTCAATTATCCTTGAAACTTCATTTTTGACAAAAGGGGCCCACTTTTTCCACTTGTTTCAGCTTGGCCGTGCTTCCCACGTGTCCCACAAATTATTTCAAGATTTAAAATTAATTTTTCCATTTTTATTTAATTTTATTTGATTTAATTCATTTTAAATCTTTTAAAATCAAATAAAAATCAAGAAAATTAATTAAAGGGTATATTTTGTGTTGAATAGCTTTGAATCACCATCATTTACATCCCAAATTCGTACAAGGCCTAAATCAAGCAAGAAATTCAAATTTTGACACAAAAATGGAAAGTGTTTCAATGGAGTTCATGGCATAATCTCAATCATGAATGCATAAGGTTAATGGCCATAATTCTGATTGATATCCTTTACATAACCTATATGCAAGCATTCTTGGTAGAATTCACGACCTAGAAGCACCCCAAACGGCCAAACACATTTTAAATTTTCAAGAGGAAAAAGCAAAACTGTAAACCTACTTGCAGCACGTTTTAAGCCTCCATTTCAATCAAAACACATTCCTTGCATTGCCAGGAACCTTTGGCAATCATTAACAAGCCCAAACGCGCAAAGAATCATCCCCACGACACCCCACGGTTTGTCCAATATTTGAAAATCAAAACTCCATTTCCATGCCTTTTTAATTCATTTTAAATATTGCTATGCATTGCTGATGTTATTACCAAGCTTCCTGTATGTTTTAATTTGACTATAAGGCCATAAAATGCAAATCACCATGGGAGACATCTAGGTTTTCCAAAGCTTTCAAATTGGGGTTTCTCACATACAGAAAAATTGGAACCTCAAACGACCATGGTTGAATTGAGAAAGATGAGACGAATCCAATGGACCCCTCGCGCCTAATTTATGCTTCGTGAATTGCTAATCGCTATTTTTATATTTCCTGTATTTTATGGGGGTTTAAAACCCCCGCTATGTATTTTTACATTGTGCAGAAAAGCTTGAAGACGATGGCGTGGCAACCATGCATTGGACCATTCAAAATTCCGCGCGCGTTTTTTTGTTTGTTAGCATATAACGTTTTTATTTTATATAATATTTCGTTTCCATGTTATTAACAAATGCGTCAAAGTGCTTCAGTGGCTGGGAACGTGTCATGCCATCCTTGGGACCTGGGTTCGATTCCCAGGTCCCCCATATTTCCAATACTATTTTTTCTTTAATGTTCTTGTGCAGCATTCCAAGGAGGGCACACTATAGACCTCACAGATCCAACAAGCCAGGTGTCTTCAAGGCAAATCCTAAGGACAAAAAGCAAGGGACACCATGGTCTGGAGTCAAAGCGTGCACAGGCAACCATGAAAGTCAAACGAGGCTTCCTGCTAATGGGCCAAGATTCAACATCACACCCCCATTCCTGGCCCAGCACCCCCTGCATTTGGTTTATTATTTTCTTTTCATTTTATTTTTCAATTTAATTTCTAACCCTTTTTTTATTTTATTTATTATTAGTAATTAATCAATTAACCAGTTTCATAAAAAACCCAAAAATTGAACTAATATTATTTTTATTATTATTATTTTATTTTTGTAAATAAATCTCAAATAAATTAATCATAATTAGGCCATTTTAACTTTTTCTTAAAATAACTAAAATAGCTTAGATTTAGGTTAACGTTTAATTTTGTTTCTTTTTTCTTATTTTTTCTATTTCATAAAAAACATAAAAAACAAAATATTTTCTTTTAATTAAATTAAATTAATTAGTTATTAATTAGCTTCATTTTTATTTTAATTATAAAAAAGACCAAAAAATTAATTTCTTTTTCTTAAAAGGGTCAACACCCTTAGACATTCCCGATTAATTTATTCGCGCGCATTTAATTTGTTTGATTATTATGTAATTGCTCCGGACATGTAATAGTAATTAGGACTTTTACTGTTTTTATTTACTTTCCGTATTCATTTACTAAAAAACGGGTCTTTGTAATTTTTGGCGATGTATAGACCCGCGCCTTGTAATAGCGTAGGATTTACGTTTCCGCAATTTACTTTCCGCACCCCCTTAACTATTAACTTGTATGAAAGAATGCATGCTAATTAAAAACAAGCGTAGCTCACCGTGCCATGGTCAAAGATAAACTTAACATGAAAATAACACACAAATTCACACACCACTTCTAGGGTACGCCTCACCTGTTGCCTTACCTTCGAAACGTGGTCGTCGAGTATAGGACGTTTTAGTAAGTCCTTATGTCCATGATCCAGTTGCCTCGAAACGGTTGCCTCGGATTAAAAAAGGATCAAGGGCATAAGGGTAGCTTCTAAGGTGTCCTACTGTTGCTCTGGTGACCACACTGTCCCTACAAACGAATTGACCCGAACACCTCCAACGGTGGTGCTACCTACCTCTCAATGGTAGGATGGCACTACCTTAAGGACATTTACACAGCCTAATTCCTTAGGGTAGGTAGATGACTCATAGATACTTGCTCTATTCAAAAACAAATCAAAACCCTTTTCACACCGATACTTTCAAAAAGCTTTCAAAACAATTTTTCAAACACTCTTGAGGACTGATACAAGAGTTATTCAGAAATCTTTAAACGAAACTTTTTAAACCCACTCACACAATTGAAAAGCAAACACTTTTGAAAAAACAATGAGCAAGTATCTAAGAGCCCATGGATAACCATGGATAGAAAGGGTGCTAACACCTTCCCTTTCTATAAATCTACCTCCCGAACCGAGAAACTATCTCATAAGGAATTTTGCTGTGCTTTTGTCCTGTCCATGTTGGAGAAAATAAAAGACGGTGGCGACTCTTGCTTCCGCGACATTTCGCGAACCAGCATTAAATAGTCAGTTCTAAATCCACCGATCACAATCACCACAGTCAACTTTATCACCGATGTCCAAGTTCAAACGGTCCAAGATCAATCCAATCAAATTCTGTCAACAGTAAAGGGCATTCAAAGACATTGAGGCAATAGTAGAGTTGGAATGCAATGAGATTATTTCCACACGACTATTTATTTTATTTTCAATCTTTGTTTTCCTTTCGATGATTTCCTCTTACTAGGATCTTCGTCTCTTTGTACAAAAACGCCTATTCATGGGAAAAATATCAATGCAAATTTTTTTTTTTGAAGTGCAAATTTTCTATCTTTGTTTTGAATGCAAAATTGTCCAATGACTAAAATTGAACGAACATATGCATATGAACATAATTAAAACTATTTGGAACATGTAGTAACAAGCATCTCTTTAATGTATATGGAATATCCCCACAAAGTTATTTCATTAACATTATCCCCACAAGGAAAATTACAATAAAAATGTTCCCTCAATAAGATTACCCACAAAGTCTCTTTGCATAGGTTGATCTCCAGCCAGAGTCTCAATCTCTTGGCAGTTCTTTCCCAGCTAAGTTTGAATACTACAAGTAGAATCCTTGTGGATCTCTTCAAAGAACTCACCTCTCCAGCAGTTCATCGAGTATTCATCAACAGGGTTTATTTCCCCAACAGGGTTTATTTCCCCAACATACAACAATCAAGGAACCACAAAATTCCCCAGCTTAGTCTAAACTCCCCAATCGAGTTTATATTTCCCCAGCATAGTCTATTTTCCCCGGTATAGTCTATCTTCCCCAACTGAGCCTGTTACCCCCAGCTGAATGTATCCTCCCCAAGCTAAGTATGTCCTCCCCGACTGAGTCTAAACTTTCTAGCTTGAGTTTGCCTTTCAGATTATTACAAATCATAGGGCCATAACCCCAAATCCCTAGTAAAGTCATCAATAAAACCTTTACTATATCCAAAAACTGCTATGAAGCCTGAACCCAACCAGATAATAGTGTAACTTCTCCAAAGTACTTTAGAGCCTGGACCCGACCAGATAATAGTTTAACTCTTCAAAGATATTGAAGAACCTGGACTCAACCAGACCAAGGTTTAACTTCTTTTTCCAAGTAGAGTTTTCCTTTACCCCAACCAGACCAGATATCAGTTTTAAGCTTCACCATCTCAAGAAAGTTATTGTAAAGCCTGGATCCGACCAGATAGCAATTTCCCCTCAGAAGTTTGTTGTGAAGCCTGGAATCCGACCAGATAACAACTAAGTTCCCCAATTAAGTTACTTTAAAACCTGGACCTGACTAGATATCAGTTTAACTCTATCTTTTCAAACAAGTCTATTGTGCAGCCTGGACCCAACCAGATAACATTTAACTTCATCCACCTCAAAATCTGTAACGCCTGGACCCGACCAGATATTAGTACAACTTCATCCTTTCTAGCAATTTATTGCAAAGCCTGGAATCCGACCAAATAACAATTAACTTCCTTATCCCTAACAAATTATTGTACATCCTGGACCCAGCCAGATAACAATTAGCTACAATCCTCGGCAAGACACTATGAAGCCTGGGCCCAACAGATATTAGTATAAACTTTCAAAAACCATGAAGCCTGGACCCGACCAGATGGTAGTTACCACTTCAAGTTTATTGTGAAGCTTGGATCCGACCAGATAACAGTTAATTTATCCTTCCCCGGTAAGTTACTGTGAAGCCTGGATCCGACCAGATAGCAGTTGACTTCCTCATCTTCAGCAAGTTTTGAAGCCTGGATCCGAC
The DNA here is from genome assembly GCA_948472305.1 of Vicia faba. Taxonomy (NCBI): domain Eukaryota; kingdom Viridiplantae; phylum Streptophyta; class Magnoliopsida; order Fabales; family Fabaceae; genus Vicia; species Vicia faba. The sequence continues at coordinate 3,476 of CATIWC010000821.1, read as the reverse complement.
CAGATAACAACTGACATTCAAGAGATATTCCCTAGCGAAAGCATCTTTTCAACAAAGTTTGGAGATATGTATACTCTTCATCCCCAACAGCAATCTGGGATTCAGCTTCCCAAAATTCCTCAGCAATAGTCAGGGATTTATTTTCCCATACAAACATACATATCACATTCATACATCATAGCATATACATACAAAATGCATTTAGCATGATCCCATTCTTCTTGTGAACATCATACATACATCTACATTTTACTAACCTCTTTCCCACCGGTGAAACTTCAAGTTTTAGTATAAATCGACCAAAGATTTATGCTGATACTTTTTCCAGTGTTTACCATCATTCCTCCAAATGGAATCTATAAGCCCATTCCCATTACGTCTTCGAGTGCAAATTTTTGGGCACTCTAGTGTTCAATCATCTTTCACCTTCAAGTCACGAATGACGGATCCTCCAATCTAACTCTTCAGGTTTAAGAAGATTTAATAGGGGCAGCTGTTGTACCCCCAAAATTTGCCCTCTCATTTCTCAAGTAATCTCTCACAAGGTCTCCTTTGGTTCAAGACTGCACAAGGGTTGATCAGCTCAAGACACCTTCTCTAGCACTGATGACTGAAAATTAGGGTTTGAGTTTGCACAAGGACAAATGGACTTTTAATGCCCCATGTTGTACCCCAAAATTTTCCCTCTCATTTTGTCAACATTTCTCATCACAAGACTCTTGGAACTCAAGACCAAGCTAGGGTTTGCTCTACTCAAGACACCTCCTTGCACTGTTGACCTAAATGAGGGTTTGAGTTTGCACAGGTATTTTTGGACCTTCAATGTCCAAATTGACTTTCATACTTCATTTTGGACTCATAAGTTTGTCCATACCAAGTTTCAAGTCTTGAATCAAATTTTTGCCCAGTCAATTGGACAGTTGACCTAGAAATCAACTGTATTGGAAAAAAAGTCAATTGTGGCCAATTTACAGTCAAACCTCATGAATTTTGACCTACATCAACATTATGAACTCATATGAACCATTTGATCAAGTTTGGACCACAACTCCACAAGAAATTTGATCAGATCACTAAAAGGGCAAAATGGTCATTTTTAGGGTTTTGACTGTACAAAGGCAATTTTTGACTGTTTGACCTAGCCAATGGAAAATTAAGCTCAACCATGGAATAAAGGACTCAATGACATTATCTTTACTTATTCAACAAGTGCAAAAGATCTCAAATGCATTGGATTGACAGATGAATGTTTCAGTCAACTGATCAATATTTGACTTTATACTGAAAAGTCAAACTTTGACTTTTTGGTCAAAATCAAGTGCCAAGGGTAATTTTTCATCAAGATGTGTCAAATTATGAAACTTGTTCATCAAGAAACCCAAAATGTCAAATTAGGGTTTGAAATTGAAAATTTTCATAACTTAGAATTTTTCTAAGTTATAAACTTTTCTTAATTTTTCCTAACTTTGTCCCACATTTTCACCATGATGCAAGTGGATTCAAACAAAACTTACAACATGAAAGTTGTAATCCTTAACAAAGTCTACAACTTTGATTCACAAAGTTTTCTCAAAAGAAGCTTGGATCTCAAGTTATGATTTTTGGAACAAGGGTCCCTAAAACTTTTAACTTAGAGAAATTTTGCCCTTGTTTAGGCAGGATTTTGACCCATTTGTTTGGCCATTTTTCACATAGTTCCACTTGGAGTATCAAGTTTCATTTCAAATATGCATTATAGTACATGCTGCAAGCTTTCCAAATTGTCCAATAACCCCTCAAACACATTTGTGGTTAGGGAGAATCGAATGCTTGAAGTTGGCAAAAACTCACTTTGTATCCATGGCCAATACATGTTCATACAAGTTGCAAAATCTGTCCAAACTAGCTTTATACTTAATTAAAAGTCTCTAAACCCTCTAACACTCAAAAATTGTATGCAAACTAATTGGACATTGGTGTTATTCTGATCATCAAAGCTTGGCACAATGAATAAATCCATTTTGGGCATAAAGGTAGCACTTCCATTTACATAAAGCATGCTTTATGTCAAATTGCTTTTCTTGAGCCATACACCAAGCCCTTTGCTGCAAACAAGGCTCCCTAATGTCAGGCAAAGTTCAACAACTTTTTGCAGCTAGGTTACAAGCCAGTACAGCCATAGCATTGTCAACTCTCACTTTTTACTTCAAAACCAAGTAATTATGCAAAAGGTCAAGAACTTACACATCTGATATATTCAACTCTGGCCAATATTTCAAACAAGTTTTGCATATCCCTGTGAGCCAAAAACACGAGCCATTCATCCCTCAAACACCCTTGTACACAAAAATCACATTTTCTTGCAAAACAGGGCAGGCCATGCAGAATCACTTCCATTTTCACATCCACTCGTGCGTTTTGCTTGCAACCATTTCCAATACCTTCCATTTAACTCACTCAAACTATCCCAAACCTCCATTGCCAACTGTAACTCCATTTATAGTGTTCACCATTTTTGTTTTGAAGCTTTGCAGGTTGAGTTCTATAGAGAGATTCAGACCATTTCAAAACAAACTAAGCATTGGGAAAGGTCCAGTGAACATCAAGCAAGCTCAAAAGAACCTCAGGCCTCACTGAAAGTTGCTGCATTGCCATACTCGAGCTTGACTGAAATAGGTATTTCTCAAACTTCTATCTCTCTATTTAGGAACATTTAGCCTTAGGTTTGTGAATGAAAGATGTAGTACTCATTGCTATGAAGCCATACACATGCTCACTTTTCATTTATATTAAGCGTGCTAAGAGAATTTCATCCATGAACATGCTGAAAAAACTAAGTCAAATTTTAGGGCCAGAGAAATTCTCTCTGGTCTTTGAGAGTTAGATCAAGTTTTTTATATGGTTAGAATCGTGGTTTAATGCTCTACAAGTTTCATGTTTTGAGTTTTGGCAAAAGATCACAAATACAGGAGTTAGTAGTTTGTACAGGCGCGTGCGTATTTTTAAACATTCTAGAGGTTGAAGATGAAGTATGGGCTGGGCCTGGCCTTCTTGCTGTCTATACCCCCATTTTGCTAAATGCATCCCTTGGCCCATTTTCTTTATATTTTGTTATTTTTGCATTTTAATTTCATTTCTGACTTTTTATTTTATTTCCAAACATAAAAAATGCTTAAAAAATATTTTCACATTTTTTTACTTTTATTTTGATTTTTTCTAACATAAAAGAAATTTAAATACTTTATACTATTTAATAAAACTTAAAAACAATGTAAATAATACTAATATTTTTATTTCTTGTTTTTATTCACACTGAAAATATGTTCTTGAACATATTTTATTTTTGTAAATATTTTATTTTATTTTTATTTCTTGTTTTTATTCACACTGAAAATATGTTCTTGAATATATTTTTTTTTTGTAAATATTTTATTTTATTTTGATTTCTTGTTTTTATTCACACTGAAAATATGTTCTTGAATATATATATATATATA